>JAKCPI010004011.1:0-31474 GCA_023213315.1 Euborellia annulipes
AGAATATGATAAAATCACATTCGCTGGGCTATATCTTAGAGGCCGTAGGGCGCCTATGCCGGTTTCGGGGGGCGCCAAGGGCTCGATGCGCCTGGGGGGCGGGGGGGGGGCTCGAACCCCCCCCCTCGCCCCCCTGGTTACGCCACTGTTGCCATCGTAACCGAATTTAAATCTTTTTCTTTTTATTAGATTAAAAATCAATTATTATTATTATTTTTTTTTTTTTTTTAAACATTCACACTTTTCTTCTCATTCACACTCACATTCACACACACATTCATACAGTCTTTTCGGCAACTTAGGCCATTTAAGACTTTGACGATAACCGTTGTAATATATATTATCTATTGTGGGTTCTTGAATGAATATCTATCAAGGAATTTAAAAGTTTAAAGATTTTTTGTAGGATTGCCCCCCCCCCCCGAAATTTTTAATTCTTCTATTTCTTCAAATATTAAAATGCTTTTTTTGGATTTAAAATTCTTGAATGAATATCTATCAAGGGGTTTAAAAGTTTAAAGATTTTTTGTGGGATTGCCTCCCCCCCCGAAATTTTTAATTCTTCTATTTCTTCAAATATTAAAATGATTTTTTTGGATTTAAAATTCTTGAATGAATATCTATCAAGGAATTTAAAAGTTTAAAGATTTTTTGTAGGATTGCCCCCCCCCCCCCCCCGAAATTTTTAATTCTTCTATTTCTTCAAATATTAAAATGCTTTTTTTGGATTTAAAATTCTTGAATGAATATCTATCAAGGAATTTAAAAGTTTAAAGATTTTTTGTAGGATTGCCCCCCCCCCGAAATTTTTAATTCTTCTATTTCTTCAAATATTAAAATGCTTTTTTTGGATTTAAAATTCTTGAATGAATATCTATCAAGGGGTTTAAAAGTTTAAAGATTTTTTGTGGGATTGCCTCCCCCCCCCCGAAATTTTTAATTCTTCTATTTCTTCAAATATTAAAATGATTTTTTTGGATTTAAAATTCTTGAATGAATATCTATCAAGGAATTTAAAAGTTTAAAGATTTTTTGTAGGATTGCCCCCCCCCCCCCCGAAATTTTTAATTCTTCTATTTCTTCAAATATTAAAATGCTTTTTTTGGATTTAAAATTCTTGAATGAATATCTATCAAGGGGTTTAAAAGTTTAAAGATTTTTTGTGGGATTGCCCCCACCCCCGAAATTGTTAATTCTTCTATTTCTTCAAATATTAACATGCTTTTTTGGATTTAAAATTCTTGAATAAATATCTTTCAAGTGGTTTAAAGTTTTTTGTAGCCCCCCCCCGAATTTTAAATTCTTCTATTTCTTCAAATATGAACATGATTTTATGGATTTAAAATTCTTGAGTAAATATCTTTCAAATGGTTTAAAGTTTTTTTTTTTAGCCCCCCCGAATTTTTAATTCTTTTATTTCTTCAATTATGAACATGCTTTTTCGGATTTAAAATTCTTGAGTAAATATCTTTCAAGTGGTTTAAAGTTTTCTTTTTTTAGCCCCCCCCGAATTTTAAATTCTTCTATTTCTTCAATTATGAACATGCTTTTTTGGATTTAAAATTCTTGAATAAATAACTTTCAAGTGGTTTAAAGTTTTTTTTTAGCCCCCCCCCCCCGAATTTTAAATTCTTCTATTTCTTCAAATATGAACATGATTTTATGGATTTAAAATTCTTGAGTAAATATCTTTCAAGTGGTTTAAAGTTTTTTTTTTTAGCCCCCCCCCCCCCCCGAATTTTGAATTCTTTTATTTCTTCAATTATGAACATGCTTTTTTGGATTTAAAATTCTTGAATAAATAACTTTCAAGTGGTTTAAAGTTTTTTTTTTAGCCCCCCCGAATTTTAAATTCTTCTATTTCTTCAAATATGAACATGATTTTTTGGATTTTAGATTCTTGAATAAATATCTTTCAAGTGGTTTAAAAGTTTAAAGATTTTTTGTGTGATTGCCCCCCACACCCGAAATTTTTATTTCTTCTATTTCTTCAAATATTAGCATGCTTTTTTGGATTTAAAATTCTTGAATAAATATCTTTCAAGTGGTTTAAAGTTTTTTGTGTAATACCTCCCCCCCCGAATTTTTTATTCTTATATTTTTTCAAATATGAACATGCTTTTTTGGGTTTAAAATTACTGAATAAATATTTGCCGAAGAACCGAAAATGCAGTCCATATATTTAGGAACGAAAATAATTTTTCTGGTACGGTTTTTTGTTAAATGTGGGCAGAATATAGACATTATAGCTGGTATGATCCAAATACGCTTTCAAATACACAGGAATCTTATAATACAAAATGATCCTGTATTACAAAAGAGCGCTTTTTTAAGAAAGTACCTTATAGAGCGGGCGCTGGAGGTAGTTGAGTATGCAAAATCTGAGACCGAATTCTGACAATGGATTTGGGCTAAGAATAGCTCCCAGAATAAGGATCCGGACCTTGCCGGGCCAATTTTTGGTCCAATTTTTTTTTACCCCCACCCCTATTATTTCCATAGGAAATCAATGGAATGCATGCTAAGATGATGTGAAGATTTGCAATTATGGTCAAATTCGAGTACTTAAAACCTCAAACAATGAAAAAACTGTCTTGTCAGCAACTGAGGGGATCCTCTACAGTCCCCTGAGAACTACTATCTTGCCACCAGTTGTGGTGGTCCCCTCTAACCCCTTCAACTCTTTTCAATCTCTCTGTGATAAATTTAAATATACGGCCTAAACACCACTCCAAATTGTGGGGACCGGCAATTATGTTCATAATCCACTACCTGGTACCCCAATCAATGAAAAATACTATCTTGCCGCCAGCTGCGGTGGTCCCCTTTAACCCCTTCACCTCTTTTCTCTCCATTTATTATAAACTTATATATACGGCCTAAACATCACGCCAAATTGTGGGGACCGTCAATTATGCTCATAATCTACTGCCTGGTGCCCCAATCAATGAAAAGTACTATCTTGCCGCCAGCTGCGGTGGTCCCCTTTAACCCCTTCACCTCTTTTCTGTCCCTTTATTATAAATTTAAATATACGGCCTTAAAACCATGCCAAATTATGGGGACCGGCAATTATGTTCATAATCCACTACCTGGTACCCCAATCAATGAAAAATACTATCTTGCCACCAGCTGCGGTGGTCCCCTCTAACCCCTTCACCTCTTTTCTCTCCCTTTATTATAAATACACCAGTTAGTAGATTATGAGCATAATTGCCGGTTCCCACAATTTGGCGTGATGTTTAGGCCGTATATTTAAGTTTATAACAGAGAGAGAGAGAGAAAAAGAGGTGATTGAAGGGGTTATAGGGTACCACCACAACTGATGGCAAGATAGTATTTTCCATTGATTGGGGCACCAGGTAGTAGATTATGAGCATAATTGCCGGTTCCCACAATTTGGCGTGATGTTAAAGCCGTATATTTAAATTTATAACAAAGAGAGAGAAAAGAGATGAATGGGTTAGAGGGGACCACCACAACTGGTGGCAAGATAGTATTTTCCATTGATTGGGGCACCAGGTAGTAGATTATGAGCATAATTGCCGGTCCCCATAATTTGGCGTGACGTTTAGGCCGTATATTTAAGTTTATAACAGAGAGAGAGAGAGAAAAAGAGGTGATTGAAGGGGTTATAGGGGACCACCACAACTGATGGCAAGATAGTATTTTCCATTGATTGGGGCACCAGGTAGTAGATTATGAGCATAATTGCCGGTCCCCACAATTTGGCATGGTGTTAAAGCCGTATATTTAAATTTATAACAAAGAGAGAGAAAAGAGATGAATGGGTTAGAGGGGACCACCACAACTGGTGGCAAGATAGTACTTCTCAGGGGACTATAGAGGATCCCCTCAGTTGCTGACAAGACAGTTTTTTCATTGTTTGAGGTTTTAAGTACTCGAATTTGACCATAATTGCAAATCTTCACATCATCTTAGCATGCATTCCATAGATTTCCTATGGAGATAAGAGGAGTGGGGGTAAAAAAAAAATTGGACCAAAAATTGGCCCGGCAAGATCCGGATCCTTATTCTGGGAGCTATTCTTAGCCCAAATCCATTGTCAGAATTCGGTCCTCAGATTTTGCATACTCAACTACCTCCAGCGCCTGGTCTATTACAGCTATTTACTATTTCTGTAATTGGCCCTTTATTTAACACAATAAATAAAGAAATAAAAAATTTAGTTACTACTTATCTTCGTGATAGTAATAATTTCATATCATTTTATAATTTGCAAATTACGTTTATTACCTTAGCGTGATTTCCTAAGCTTTTTCGAAATTCTATTTTTAAGAGCATTAAATTCTCATTTTGGAGTTTTTTTTTTATATTCACTTTTGAAATCGTTGAGATATCAATTTGTTTTTGCGGTAAAGAAGAATCGAAGCATTGAGAATTGACCACGAGTTAAGAACGTTTAAGGTCCGTGAATTTCAGGTTTTCAACGATGGCCGTCCAAGAAACATGCTCGCATCTACCAAATTTGCCCGCCGAAGGCGGCAATTTGCTCGCCGGTAGGCGAGCTTGGGGGTCCAGGGGGCGAAGCCCCTGTATGCTAGGGTTCGCCTTCGGCGAACCTTGCGGCTAGTAATCTATATATTATAAAAATGAATTGGAAAAAATGTTTGTATGTACCGGTATGTATATAAGTATATGTTTTATAGAAATCCACAATTTTCAATGAATCTATTTAGAATTAAGAACACATATATGAACCAGGGAGTAACATAGTAAACAAATTTCTTAAAAAAGGGAAGTTAACTTGGAAATTAGAGAGGAAATTTGTAGCTCCGAGTCCCAACTTTCCAGGTATACGACTAGGGCTGTGGGAGGAGCTACGCAACCAGTTGAAAATAAAAAAGAATAGAGTAGTAATAGACCCTTTTGCTGTCCCCTGCCGGTACCCTCGCTTGAACTCAGGAGCCTTTCTTAACATCTGAACACGTGCATATCCTAAATTGGCAATAAACTTGCCCGCCGAAGGCGAGCAAGGGGGTCCAGGGGGCGGAGCCCCTGGCTAGACGACAAGCCCCGCCGAAGGCGGGGCTTTACGTCTAGTACATGTATAAAATCTCTTTTTATTTTTTACGTAGGGGCCCAAAATAAAGATTTTGTCTAGGGTCCTAAAGAGTTTAAATCCCCCCTTGAGAATAAGGGGCAAAATATTTCAGCCTACCGGCGCACACTGGTTCCAAATCACGAAAACGTGGTCATAATTCGAAAACGTTATTTAATCTCTCTGAAATTCATAATACACAGGTTTTTGAGGTCGCTGATTTCGAATTTGATATTATTTAAAAATAAAAAAAAAATATGGCGTTGCCAATATGGGGGATTAAAAAAAAAAAAAATTCGATTTCAATAAAAATAGGTATTGGGTGGTTTCCGAGTTGGCTGATTTTGAATTTTAAATAAATTAATAACAAAATATTTTATTTTTTTTATTTTTTTTTTTATAGTAATGATAATGATAATGATCAGCATACAATAATATAAAGAGCTAGTCACTGACGTTTTATGTTCCTGTATACCATTCTCTCTCGCTGATTGGTCAGAGAAGGAGGAAATGGAGTCAGTCAGTGAAATTAAAAACTTTAAAATTTTGCCCAAGGTGAACAAATGCAAAATTTCCAAACAGTGAGCAAGATTAAATTTGATTTATTTGCCCGCCGAAAGAGAGCAAGGAGGTCCAGGGGGCGCAGAGACCCCTGGCAAGAGGGAAAACCCACTTTGGGCGGACCACTTGTATTTATATTTAAAATGAATAAAATCATTTTGAATCAACCATAAAAGAAAGCGTGCAATGCGAGTCTGATAGCGAATTCGCTCCACGGCAGTGCATAAATTAATTTATGCACTGCCGTGGAAAAAATTGAATAAAAAAAAATGTGCAAGTCGGGGCAGCTAATTTTTTAATATTATTAATGAAGGATTACTAAAGGCAGGAAAAGTTGTTTCAGAGTGGGATGTCGTGTGACTTTTTACTTTCTCTTACCTATGTATATATGTAATATATATATAGAGAGAAAGTATTGGTTTCATGTCAAAAATTCGATGTCGAGATTTTGATGGATCTTCACGTTTTGAGGTCCCCTGAATCCAAAAAAGTGGTTTTCGCGACATGGTCTGTCTGTGTGTCTGTGTGTCTGTCTGTCTGTCTGTGTGTGTTCAATTTTAAGCATGAAGGAATTGAGCTATGAGGCTGAAATTTTATATTTAAGTTAAACACCCCCCGGGACCGACAAAATAAGCTTTTAATCAAAATCGGCCAAAAAGTACTAGTACTTTACTGATGTACTTTTTCAGTTTTTTTCGATTTTCTCAAAATTCGCTCTAACGATTTTGATTAAAATTCAAAAATCAATTATTTTTTAGATGCTCTTTCAAATGTATATTCTCGTTTTGCCCTCAAAATTGTTTGAAGCACACTTTACTCTTGTGCTTCATAGGAAAGATAGGAGAAATAAATGGTTGCCATGGTAACCGAATTTAAATCTTTTTCTTTTTATTAGATTAAAAATCAATTATTATTTAAACGCCCATTTTTTTTTTTTCGGAGAAAACATATCTCTCTCTCTCACAAAACTATCTTCTCTCTTTCTACGCGTTTTAAATTTTTCTACCTTATCTTCGCATTTGGCCAATGTTAATTTCCTATAGGGATTTGTATGTTAATTTCTATTCAAAAGGGGGTCCCCTTTGGAACTTTTTACGCATTTAAAATTTTTTTTTCCAATTCTTATGAAATTTTGTATTTATTTACGAATCTATATTGTGTATAAAATGTCCAAATATGAGATTAAAATTTTGAAAAATAACCATAGTTTATTTCAAGCAATCAACATTTAAAATGCAAGTTTGAAACTAAGGTGCTATGGGAAACTAAATATATCTCGACACAAAAAATCTGGTGTGACCAGCACAGTGCACAACTTTCTCTTACCGAAGGGTAAGAGAAAGTTGTGTGCTGTGCGCCAGTCACACCAGATTTTTACTTTTTCACTTTTGAATTTTTGCGATTTCTGAAATGGAAAAAAAAGACGTTATTTAAAATGGTCCAGGACCATTGGTCCTATTAAATAACTATCAAAATTTATTGCATTTTTTTACATTGTTGAAATTAATTTACTTTCAGTCGTTGATTCCATTTGACGAAATTAAAATAAACATAAGCACAATGAAATGGAGAGCGATAGAAAAGGATGCTTATTTGCGTTCGGAGAGAGCTCCCGATTGTTGTCAAAAACGCTCAGATTCAAATAGATTTTGAGAGCCATATAAGTGCATATGACTCTCAAAAACGGTCGTTTCTAACCGTAAATATATTAATAAAACTATTTAGAGGGTTAAAAGTCCCCAAATTGAAACTTTATTTTTGGACTTTTAGCCACGTTTTTTGGATTTGGAACCACTGTGCGGAGGCAAAATCGTAATCTGTCCATTACTAAATATATAAAATTCAAAAATCAATGAAGTCAGTGGCTGTTTTTCTATAGACAGGAGAAGGAGCAGGTGCAACCAAAAATAAAAGCCTCCGATTTATTACAATTCAACGAGACGTTACGGGTGAATTTTATTTACTCATCTTAAGTCCTTCAAACAATAATAATAACAATTTTGAAGCAGTGGCATCATTTCAACTTTTTCTTGGGGAGGCAAATTTTTTTCTTGGGAGAGGGGGGGGCAAACATTTTTTTTTTCTTAAAATTTACTTACAAATAGGTACTCAAATTTGGCCAAAATGTATTTAATTTAATTAATTGTTTAATTTTGTATAATTTGTAAACTAGTAGATATATTTTGAAATATTTTCAGTGGCGGACTAGGGCTAAAGCCCTAGGCAACATTGTAATTAACGAATTTTTTTGCGGAACCAAACTTTTCCGCCTCGCGGAAAATTTTTCTCTCTCCGTGCGAAAAAAATTTTTTCGCAGAACCAAATTGTTCCACGAAAAATTCCGTGTCTCTAAGAAAAAAAATGTAAAATAATTTTCACTGGCGGGTAAAAAAAAACTTTCCTCGGGACGGAAAACTTGTGTTCCGGGAAATAAAAAATTTTTGAAGGGCGGCAAAAATTTTCGTGTCTCTAAAAAAAAGGTAAAATAATTTTCACAGGTGGGGAAAAAAAATTCTATATACGCCCCTGGTTGTAAGACGTCAATTGCTGTTCTGCATCGGGGCGCCAAAATCCTAGAGCCGGCCACAAGGGCGGATCCAGAGGTGTTTCTCGGGGGGGAAGGTAATCTGGTGTGACTGGTCGTACAGCACACAATTTTTTTTTAATTTCGGTAATTTAAAGGCGCATTCTGTACTTATTTGCCAGAATATAAATACAAATCAAATTTTTAAGTATTAATTTTTAAAATTTTATATTAAAAATAAATTTTTTTTTCAATAAAAAAGTATTTTTTTCAAATCTCGGGGGGTGGTAATTACCCTCCCTCTTGTATCCGCCCTTGGCCGGCCATGATATTTTGTGACATGCCGGGCAGGAGCGGCGAACTCTTGGATTGAACAAAATTCTAACTAGGAACCGACCGAATATTCGGTTTCGGTTACGGTTTCGGCCAGTTTCGGCCAAAAATCCTGGTTTCGGCCGTAGTTTCGGTTTCGGCCAAAAAGTAGCCGAAACCTCAGTCTGAAAAGATGGGATGGCACTCGCATGCAAAAAAAAGCTCAAATGATTTGCGGAAAAGGTGAGGAAAAAAATTTAGTCTCCCTAAAAAAAAGGTAAAATGATTTTCACGGGAGGGGAAAAAATTTTCCACTGGGGGAAAAAAAAATTTCAAAAAAAAAAAAAAAAGGTAAAATGATATAATGATATTAATTTTTTATAGGAAATACAAGTTTCGGTTTCGGCCGAAACTAAGATTGACCCCGAATATTCGGTTTCGGTTTCGGTTGAAAATCTTGTTTCGGTCGGCCTAATTCTAACCACTAGAGAGATTTATGATCCATATATATATATATATTTCTATTTTATCAAACAGGACAAAACAAAGAGCAGATATATATCTTGACCACACCCAGAGACCTTGGATCAACAACCTTGAGTGCTCACAAGTTCCTTATTTTAAACGCAAAGCCTTGACCCTACAAATTTTATTACAGATGTAATTTTTAACAATATATATTAACAATATAAATATATACATAATGACTTACAAAAAGTTATTGGGGAGAGTCAGCCTCTTATGAGATAATGAGCAACTTTTTTATTAAACTTAAGAAAGCAGTCGTTGGATCAAATCAAACGTTTTAAAAGACAGGCTTTTAAAAAAATATTTTGTCTTAATCTTTATTTCAACCTTACCTCCTTACGCCACTTTTAACAAATATAAATCTTACATATTTTCAATTTTTTACTTTCTCTTACCTATGTATATATGTAATATATATATAGAGAGAAAGTATTGGTTTCATGTCAAAAATTCGATGTCGAGATTTTGATGGATCTTCACGTTTTGAGGTCCCCTGAATCCAAAAAAGTGGTTTTCGCGACATGGTCTGTCTGTCTGTGTGTGTGTCTGTGTGTGTGTTCAATTTTAAGCATGAAGGAATTGAGCTATGAGGCTGAAATTTTATATTTAAGTTAAACACCCCCCGGGACCGACAAAATAAGTTTTTAATCAAAATCGGCCAAAAAGTACTAGTACTTTACTGATGTGCTTTTTCAGTTTTTTTCGATTTTCTCAAAATTCGCTCTAACGATTTTGATTAAAATTCAAAAATCAATTATTTTTTAGATGCTCTTTCAAATGTATATTCTCGTTTTGCCCTCAAAATTGTTTGAAGCACACTTTACTCTTGTGCTTCATAGGAAAGATAGGAGAAATAAATGGTTGCCATGGTAACCGAATTTAAATCTTTTTCTTTTTATTAGATTAAAAATCAATTATTATTTAAACGCCCATTTTTTTTTTCGGAGAAAACATATCTCTCTCTCTCACAAAACTATCTTCTCTCTTTCTACGCGTTTTAAATTTTTCTACCTTATCTTCGCATTTGACCAATGTTAATTTCCTATGGGGATTTGTATGTTAATTTCAATTTGGAACCCTTTTGGGCCCTTTGGAACTTTTTACGCATTTAAAATTTTTTTTTCCAATTCTTATGAAATTTTGTATTTATTTACGATTCTATATTGTGTATAAAATGTCCAAATATGAGATTAAAATTTTGAAAAATAACCATAGTTTATTTCAAGCAGTCAACATTTAAAATGCAAGTTTGAAACTAAGGTGCTATGGGAAACTAAATATATCTCGACACAAAAAATCTGGTGTGACCAGCACAGTGCACAACTTTCTCTTACCGAAGGGTAAGAGAAAGTTGTGTGCTGTGCGCCAGTCACACCAGATTTTTTGTGTCGAGATATATTTAGTTTCCCATAGCACCTTAGTTTCAAACTTGCATTTTAAATGTTGACTGCTTGAAATAAACTATGGTTATTTTTCAAAATTTTAATCTCATATTTTTTAATTTCTATGTTGAAATTTTGACAGTTGTTTGCAATTATTTGATTTTTGTGCCAAGTTCTATCAGAGATATCAAGCCTGAAATTTTCAAAATTTTATAAAAAAATTAAGGAATTTCTTGAATGTTAGTATTAAAAGACATTTTTTAAAAGAAATTTTTTTTACTTTCTCTTATATAAAAAAAAACATTTATATATTCTTAATACAATATTTCAAAATTAGCATAACAGTATTCAAATCATAACACTTTTTTAATAAAATGGTGGATGCACTCCAAGTTTCTTTTATTTAATTACACTTTTTTTAGTTCACATAACCATATAGAAAATTTTTTAATTTTACTTTCTCTTACCTATGTATATATGTAATATATATATAGAGAGAAAGTATTGGATTCATGTCAAAAATTCGATGTCGAGATTTTGATGGATCTTCACGTTTTGAGGTCCCCTGAATCCAAAAAAGTGGTTTTCGCGACATGGTCTGTCTGTCTGTCTATCTGTCTGTGTGTGTGTGTTCAATTTTAAGCATGAAGGAATTGAGCTAGGAGGCTGAAATTTTATATTTAAGTTAAACACCCCCCGGGACCGACAAAATAAGCTTTTAATCAAAATCGGCCAAAAAGTACTAGTACTTTACTGATGTACTTTTTCAGTTTTTTTCGATTTTCTCAAAATTCGCTCTAACGATTTTGATTAAAATTAAAAAATCAATTATTTTTTAGATGCTCTTTCAAATGTATATTCTCGTTTTGCCCTCAAAATTGTTTGAAGCACACTTTACTCTTGTATTTCATAGGGAAGATAGGAGAAATGGTTGCCATGGTAACAAAATATATTTCCCATGTTTATAATTTTGACATCTTAAATTTCTAATATATTGGCGGAAACTAAATATATTTTGACACAAAAAATCTGGTGTGACAAGCACAGAACACAACTTTCGATTACCGAAGGTAAGAGAAAGTTGTGTGCTGTGCGCCAATCACACCAGATTTTTTTATTTGCACATACATTTTCTATTTAATTTTAATTGCTATTTTATTACTATTTAAATATTTTTGGCTTACAATTTAAAATATAATTATCACAAAATGTCTGTCGTTTCAATTATAAAAATTTCATCTCTAGAAAAAATATTTTTTATCTCACAAGGGAACGGCCAAGTGAGTATATCACGGATTCGTTTGAAAAAAATTGAGGTGATACTTTGAGCCAAAAAAATTTTCACGTGTTTCGGCGTTTTACTCCATAGAGCCCCAATTGGCTAAAAAAATAAATAAATACCGAAACAATTTTCGCGCTTTCAAGTAGTTTCTGTTTGAAACATTACGTAACAGTCAGCTGTGGCTAGGCTGGTAGCGTAGCCGACTGGTAAGTATGTGGTCCCGGGTTCAAACGACGGAGTATATAATTTTTTTTTTTTTTAAATCTTTTTATGTTATTGTAACAAACAATATATTAAAAACTGTTTCATATTATTTTTTTTTTATATTTTATTTTTTTTTAATAATTGAATTTTAAAATTTTTTTAAATATCTTTTATAAACTGCGCTAATTTTCGCCTACTTATTTGTTTTGCATGTTTTTATGACTTATATATATCACCCTATTTCGTGTGAGGTAAATGTACAAGTAAATTAAAAAAGTAAGTTATCTATATTCGCTTGACTGTACATAATTATTTTTTTTATCAAATATAAGCAAATAAATTTTTTATTAATTTCATGTATTTATTTAATTAATGGATTATTTTATGCCTTCCTTATTTCTTCATATATTTAAATACTGTGATAAATGATATTTTCTTCATGTATTTAAATTAAATTTTAATTTTAAGGTAATAAATAAACTCGAAAAACAATTTTAACAAAATTTTAAAATTTAATTACTAAAAAAAATAATATGAAACAGTTTTAAATATATTGTTTGTTACAATAACATAAAAAGATTTAAAAAAAAAAAATTTATACTCCGTCGTTTGAACCCGGGACCACATACTTACCAGTCGGCGACGCTACCAGCCTAGCCACAGCTGACTGTTACGTAATGTTTCAAACAGAAACTACTTGAAAGCACGAAAATTGTTTCGGTATTTATTTATTTTTTTTTGGCCAATCGGGGCTCTATGGAGTAAAACGCCGAAACACGTGAACATTTTTTTGGCTCAAAGTATCACCTCAATTTTTTTCAAACGAATCCGTGATATACTCACTTGGCCGTCCCCTTGTCAGAAATTATATTACAATACAATACAGCCACAATTCGTTATAAAAATATATTACAATACATCAAGGATACTGATACGGCAGTTTTAAAAACTTCAGCCCACATTTAGGGAATTTTAAATTATTTTATTTTAGTGACATTTAAACTTGTCGAATTTCAATTTTTTTTTAATTTTTTTTTTACCCACGAAATGAGCCTTCTATTTTTTAATATCTTGGCTATCTTCGTTGCCTGCACTGGTGTGCCTCCCACCATTCGATTCCCGTGGACGTAACTAGGGGGATGCCGGGGCCTCCAGAAGGCTCGTGGGCCCCCAGAAGGCTCGTGGCCCACCCCAGAAAGCTCCTTGCCCCAAGAAAAATTGAGAAAATATGGGACTTTCCAGTCCCACCGGAGGATAGCTGGCCCCATGGCCCTCCCAAAGTAGTAAAAGGCTATTGTGGTCTTCATGCCAACACTTTTTTACACAGTTTTTGACACAACTTTTGAAATAGTTATACATAGCTTACAATATTTATTTAAATAAAGTTATTTAAAATTTTTTCAAAATTTCCTAAACAAAGAGTTACAGTTTTAATTTATCGAGGCCAGATCTGGACAGAGGATTTCCTAGGGAATCTGGGGTACGGAAAATTTTTTGAAAATTAGCCACTGAAATCTGCATTTTTAGCTATCCTGAGTCGTGAAAAAGATCAAACTTGATTTGAGCTTAAAGGGCCCGGGCCCCATGAGAAAAAACATTCAAGAAAATGATTGTTTTTAATTGAAATTTAAGATTTGAGCTAAAAGTGACGTTTCAATTCTAGATTAGAATTATCTTCAGACTATTTTATTTTTATGATAATATTTTGTCCTCTTCTATCCTGACCATCCTGTAAATAGGAGATTTTTCTCTTTGATTTTTATTTTTTAAAATTTTAGTAAACTAATAATTTTTCTCCCTTTGAATACTCATCGCCCCCCAATCGCCCCCCAATCGCCCCCCAATCGCCCCCCGCTTATTTATCGCCTCCCTGAAAACCCAATTCGCCCCCCAAATCTGAATTATTCCATAATCTGCATTATACTGGTATTTTGAAAATGGCAAGCACCTTTTAACTATTTTTGAGGTTTGTTTATACATATAAATAATTCGTGCAAAAAAACCTCATTTTTGATGACTCTGCCGCGGCTTCAGTTCATCTTCATTATTTTTTTGCTTCAGTATTTATATTCCAATTTCAATTATTTCTTTTGCAAAATGATACTCTCCTCCTATATTTTTAGTCAGGTAAATTTCATTTGATTTCATCAACCCTTTCTATTTAATTTTCAAGTGTGAAAAAAAATAACATGAAAATTTTCATTTTTTTAAGATGGTTTTTAAACATCTATGTATTTAGACAAGCTAGATAGTTGAGATTTTATTTGATTCAGTACCAACTGCTGACGACCAGAAAAATCCAAAATAATGAAAATGTTATACCCTCTTATTTTAAATTACAAAAAACTCATTTTTAGCCGATTATTTTTTTAGATTTTTGGCTATATTTTTTGAATGATAAGAGTTATCTTCAATCTCATATTTTTCTATTTTTCTACATTAAATTTGGAAAAGAATGAGACCCTTTGCACTATTCTAAGGCATTGTTTAGCAGCTGTGCAACTTTTGGCGTGTGATACAAAATTTTTTTTTATTAATTTTTTTCATATTCATTGCCATATTTTTTAAACGATAATCAATATCATAGATATGATTTACTTTTTATAATCTACATTAAATTTCCTATAAAACGAGCCCAGTTTGGGTCTGATAACCCTCTATATAAGTTCTTTAAAGTTTTCCTAAAAATATGAAAAATTTTTATTTTTTTTTTTGTTTGTTTGAAAAGTTTCTTTCAATCTTGGGCTATATTTTTTGAATGGTAAAAGATATCTTTAATCTCATAATTTTCTCTTCTTCTACATTAAATTTGGAAAAAAATGAGCCATATTACAGTATTCTCAGACATGGTTTACTATACTATCTATTCGTCAAACACAAGACAAAAGTAGCTATTTTTTTTTCCGAGATATTTGTTTACAATTTTAGCTATATCTTTTTAATGGTAAAAGATATCTCGGATATCTAAAGGTTTTCACAATTTAGATTAAATTTTGTAAAAAATGAATACCATTTCATTTAATTCAGACATTGTTTAAGGTATTTAAAACTATTTCTAAAATGAAAGAAATATTTTTTTTTTTTTGATTGCTTTGAATGAGCCCCATTGCAGTACCGTATTCTCAGACATGGTTTAGTATCTCAAAAGAACGAAATTATAGATTATTTCAAGTTTTTTTTTAGATATCTTCAAAACATTGCAAAAAAAATCATTTTCAACTCATTCCCTCCATGAGCCGATTTTATTTGGCCCACCCGTATTTTTTTTTTTGATTTTGCGGCGGGTATTTTTTACCATTCTTCAGACTTCCCGGGAAATTTTTCAAACCCTCCAGTACCCGACGAAAATTTAGTGAATGAATGAATGTCTAGGAATTTTTAAATAAAATAATTTTATTTAAAATAACCCTGAATCATACAATGTATAAGAATCATACAATGTATAAAATAAAAGATAAATTTTCTTTTATTTAATAAAAAGTTTTAAATAATACATAAAATAAAAAAAAAATTATTTAAAAATATTTAATTTTTACATTTATATTTATAATAAAAAATAAACTTTTTCAGATGTCGGAAAAAGAAATATTTTAAAATTGTTGATTTTTTTTTAATAGGCCCCTGGCCGCCTGATTTCATTTCCTTGCCCGTCCGCCAGAATCAGTTTATTAAAGTGAAATTAGGACTTGCTACCAGCCAGTAATTTTCTCATGGCCTTCAAAACACACAGGCTGGGCAGGGCTAATACACAAATTTTAAACTTGATTCAGTGTATTTTCATTTAGGCAAAAATCATATGGGCTTTAAAATTAAGAAGAAAACTACTCATCACGTCCCGAGACGCCGTCCGCTAGGGCCAAGTCGAGATGGGCGGCGAAGCCGCGCCCATCTCGACTTGTATAAATATATGTTTGACATTTCTTTCACTAGCCATTATGTTTTTATTTTTTTGACTAAATAATTTATATCTCTGGACTGATCAAATTGAATTTTTGCATGTACTTCAATCATATAAAGTCCAAATTAACTCAATAGGCCAAGAGATTTTAGAGATATAAATTATTTAGTGAAAAAACAAAATTATAATAGCGGATATCCCCACATGAAATGTCTCTACTGGCTTTATATGAACTAAGTGGTATATATATTATTTTGTATTTAATTTTGTCAAATTTTACTATTATAAATAGTGTAACAATAGTGTAACAAATAAATAAAATTGGAAAATATTTTTTTTTCAGATGATAACACATTCGACTGGTAGCCCAATACCTCTTGAGGGTTCTCATGGAACAGAAGCAAAAGATTCTCTTCTAGCTGGTGGAGAATTTCTCTCTCTCATCATGGAATCTTCAGCAATTTTGGGACAACACTCAGAAACCACAGAAGAAGAAACGACCACAAGCACAAGCATTTTGTCTTCTTATCAACAAAACGAGCAAATCTCGACTGAATATCTTCCTCTCTTGCAAAATATTTTTCTGAGGGGAAGCACAACTACAGAAGACTCAAACAATCATTCCTTTACTTCTCAAAAAAATGCTACCCATGAAGTATGTAAAACAAATTCTAGTCTCATCATATATATTGGTAAATAAAATAAATGGTATTTATTTGGAAAAAAAAAGGAAATTTCAAGAGAATAAAAATCAGACTTTTTTATGTTTACAAAATAAAATATGACAAGAAAAAAAAAAAAAAACAAAAAAAAAAAATCTGGTGTGACTGGCGCACAGCACACAACTTTCTCTTACCCTTCGGTAAGAGAAAGTTGTGCACTGTGCTGGTCACACCAGATTTTTTGTGTCGAGATATATTTAGTTTCCGATAGCATCTTAGTTTCAAACTTGCATTTTAAATGTTGACTGCTTCAAATAAACTATGGTTATTTTTAAAAATTTTAATCTCATATTTGGACATTTTATACACAATATATAGAATCGTAAATAAATACAAAATTTCATAAGAATTGGAAAAAAAAATTTTAAATGCCTAAAAAGTTCTAAAGGGACCCCCTTTTGAATCGAAATTAACATACAAATCCCTATAGGAAATTAACATTGTTCCTATGCGAAGATAAGGTGGAAAGGGAATTTAAAAAGAGTAGAGAGAGACGATAATGTTTGCAAGTGAGAGAGAGACATATAGGTTTTCTTTGAAACAATTAAAGACACAAATAAATTAAAAAAACCTGGTGTGACTGGCGCACAGCACACAACTTTCTCTTACCCTTCGGTAAGAGAAAGTTGTGCACTGTGCTGGTCACACCAGATTTTTTGTGTCGAGATATATTTAGTTTCCGATAGCATCTTAGTTTCAAACTTGCATTTTAAATGTTGACTGCTTCAAATAAACTATGGTTATTTTTAAAAATTTTAATCTCATATTTGGACATTTTATACACAATATAGAATCGTAAATAAATACAAAATTTCATAAGAATTGGAAAAAAAAATTTTAAATGCCTAAAAAGTTCTAAAGGGGACCCCCTTTTGAATCGAAATTAACATACAAATCCCTATAGGAAATTAACATTGTTCCTATGCGAAGATAAGGTGGAAAGGGAATTTAAAAAGAGTAGAGAGAGACGATAATGTTTGCAAGTGAGAGAGAGACATATATGTTTTCTTTGAAACAATTAAAGACACAAATAAATTTAAAAAAATGGGAATTTAAATAATAATTGATTTTTAATCTAATAAAAAGAAAAAGATTTAAATTCCGTTACCATGGCAACCATTTCTATCTTTCCTATGAAGAACAAGAGTAAAGTGGTCTTCAGAAGATTTCAACGGCAAAATGAGAATATACATTTTAAAGAGCATCTAAAAAATAGTTCATTTATGAATTTTAAAAAAAATCCTTGGAGGGAATTTTGAGAAAATCGAAAAAAACTGAAAAAGTACATCAGTAAAATACTAGTACTTTTTGGCCGATTTTGTTCAAAAGCTTATTTTGAGATTCTTCAAAGGTACCTAAGTTAAATATAAAATTTCAATCCGGTAGCTCAATTCCTTCATGCTAAAAAAATCGTTACACACACACAGACACACAGACACACACACACACACACACACACACACACACACACACACACACACACACACACACACACACACACAGACCAATTTGCGGGACCCACTTTTTTGGACTCAGGGGACCTCAAAACATGTATATCCATCAAAATCTCGACATCGAATTTTTGACATGATCGCATTACTTTCTCTCCTATATATTTCATATATAGGGTACGAGAAAGTAAAATAAAAATGGGAATTTAAATAATAATTGATTTTTAATCTAATAAAAAGAAAAAGATTTAAATTCCATTACCATGGCAACCATTTCTATCTTTCCTATGAAGAACAAGAGTAAAGTGGTCTTCAGAAGATTTCAACGGCAAAATGAGAATATACATTTTAAAGAGCATCTAAAAAATAGTTCATTTATGAATTTTAAAAAAAATCCTTGGAGGGAATTTTGAGAAAATCGAAAAAAACTGAAAAAGTACATCAGTAAAGTACTAGTACTTTTTGGCCGATTTTGTTCAAAAGCTTATTTTGAGATTCTTCAAAGGTACCTAAGTTAAATATAAAATTTCAATCCGCTAGCTCAACTCCTTCATGCTAAAAATCTGTCCACACACACATACATACACACAGACACACATACATACACACACACACACAGACCAATTTGCGGGACCCACTTTTTTGGACTCAGGGGACCTCAAAACATGTATATCCATCAAAATCTCGACATCGAATTTTTGACATGATCGCAATACTTTCTCTCTCTATATATTTCATATATAGGGTACGAGAAAGTAACTAGTTTTTATTTTCCGAAACTTTCTTCTAAGATTCAAACAAGAATGATCAAACAAGAAAGTGCAACTATTAACCTCTCTAGATATAAAAATAAATTGCTTGATTGATTAACTGACTGGCTGACTAAGTGATGATTAGAGAGCGGATTAAAAGTCTCTTATTTTCGGAAAAAAGTCGTCTATAAAGTCTATTCTTTTTTAGCCAAATAGTCGGTAAAAAGTCTCTTAAAAAGACGCTCTCACTTTTAACAATTAATAACACTAGTCGGCAAAATGAAATTTTTTTTCGAGCCCCGACAAAATTTCTTCAGATTCTTAAGTAAAATAACCTCCTGATGCAAATATGACCTCTGTTTCCCCCCACCACTTACCGTTTTCGGGAAACAGACCCTTACTTATTTTCACACCTTTTAGTTAATTTTAGGGCCATGAATTAAATTTGGAAGGGTGAAAAAGAATATTTTAACCTTAAAATTTCTTCAGAAGATCTAGAGAAGTGAAAAGTTAAAAACGAACATTTGGATCCAAGGGGGGGAGGATTTTGTCCTTTAAATTGCAAAAAATCATTAAAAATGAAAAAAAAAAAATAAATAAAAAAAATCAATTTTTTTCTGTTTTTTAGCAATTTTTTCACTGATTTTCTACATATTCCAGCTAACAAACTCCCCTCATCCTTCCTTAAACATCCCTTAACAAAAAAAAAAAATATATATATATATAGGATAAAGCGGGTGGGGGGTGAACGATTCCGAAGCCCTCGCAAGAAGATAGAAGATTCACAGCTCCACGCTGCAGAGTCAGTAAAAACCGCAAAAATTGAAGGATATAGACCACATCTTATTCGAATAAAACATTTTTTTTTAAGATAAATAATTTTTTTATTTTAAATTTAGAATCATTAATAAAAGAAAACGAAATATAATTTATCTAAATAAGAGCTCAAATAATAAAACAATTAAAACCTGAAGATCAAGAGTATTAATACTGTTTGTTATTCTTTTTCTTCAGTTATTAAATAATTTAAGTTAAACTAAGTGCAGCTTGCCCCTTATGAGAATATGTATATACATCTTTTTATATCCATCTTCTCGTAACGAAT
The DNA here is from genome assembly GCA_023213315.1 of Euborellia annulipes. NCBI lineage: Eukaryota > Metazoa > Arthropoda > Insecta > Dermaptera > Anisolabididae > Euborellia > Euborellia annulipes. Next base: position 19,784 of record JAKCPI010004011.1, read on the forward strand.
AATCATTGATGCCATTATCGTTCTATATTGTAATGAAAGAAATAAATTTTTTTGCTTGTTAAGAAATTTTTATTCCACTTTGCATTGATTCTGGGATCAAAGAAAAGAGTTTTCTTCGACAGACCTAAAGAAGGTTGAAATAAATATTTAAAATTTTTTTTTAAATTCAAACTTTAATTAATAAATCAACTCTCATAACTCACAAAACTAATTTTTTTTTTTTAACGCTAGTATTCTTTCAATGTTTTTAGTTTTACCAGGGTACTTTCAGACGAAGCTTCTTTCCATCAAATTACCCAATATCATTAATTTATCTGGTGGAAAGAAAATCTTTCAGCCAACACTTTCTCGAGTCTCTCCCTCTAGGGTATTATGGTGAGAAGGTTTTGCATCCGAAGCGTCCCAAGCAGCTAAATCATTTTGGCTGCTCCATTTTTTAAATTTTATTCTTTTTTGATTTTTTTTTTTAATTTTTTAATTTTGCTCAATTTAAAGTCAAGGTTCAATTCCTACCCTAATAAAAGAGTGCTTTATGCTCGCCCCCCCCCCCCCCAAACCCAGGAGGAGTAAAAGGCAATCAATTTAAATACAAAAAAGTCTTAATACATAGTTGAGTGGGGTCGTTGGTCGTCTCTTCTCATTGGGTCCTCTCCTGCTTCCTCGGCATAATTTTCCTGCCTTGCAGATAGAACTTATCATTAAGGCGAAACACCGATACACAGTTCCACTGAGGAGACACCTATCACATTGGATCCGCTTCTGCTTTGCGAGAGGCTCACTCAGATCCCGATACGTTCTTTCCCGCTTGAGCGACCAACTCAAAGTTCCGGCAAGTTAGTACGAAGATGAGGGCCAGTGCCAGCCCCGAAAGAACTTTGACCACCTACTCTCTCGGTTAATATGGCAACGCTCTTTTAATTAAAAATAATTAATATTAAAAATTAAAACAAGAGTAAAAAAAAAAAGATACAAGCTTTGTCTCGCAACACCTTTTAAGGTGCGATCACACCGGAACCTGACTTGACTTGAGTCCGGTGGCGGACCCAACCTATGTATTTCTATGGAGGTGCACACACTGCTCCCGAAACGGAGTTGAGCGGCAGTGGTGTAGCGAGCCTAACTCGCGCCCGGGGCACAATACCTTCTTAGCGCCCCCCCACCCCCCCATTGGAAAATAATATTTTGTATGTAAAATATACAAAATTATTATATTACACTGGTACCAAATTTAAAATATATTTTCCAGAAACCAATTATAATAAAACTATCCAGCAATTTTATGTTTTGGCGCCCCTTTGTGACAGCGGCGTAACCAGCCTTTGAGGGCGGGGGGGGACGAAGCTTAACTAGGGCGCCGATTTTCCAGGGGGCTCCGCCCCTGGACCCCTTTGCTCGCCTTCGGCGAGCAATTGCCCGCTTTCGGCGGGCAAATTTCTTGCATCCTGTAATTTCCTCAGCGAATTTGTGAAACAAATGAATTTGTTTATATTTACATGTTTTTTAATGACACCTGTATGATTTTGTTTTGATTTTTCTTTGCTTTTACGAAAAATGTCGTTTTCTTCTGTGATTATTTCAAAAACTATTCAGTTTTCGGAAAAATATCAAAGAATAAAAACTTTTAAAATTGAGTATTTTTAACGAGACATGTGAGTGTTTTTTATTGATGAGGCCAAACATCCCATGGCCCCCGGGAATCGAACCCAGGATCTCCGCCTTTCCGGGGCATAGGCGTGCTATCCATTGCACCAGGCCACCGGACCCTCGACCTGCACCAATAAATAATGTTAAATATATCTATGGCTCAGTTAAAGTCCGAATTGAGGTATTTTGAATACTATTAACTTATTCAAATAATAGAAGAATAGAAGTCATTCCCCATATTTTTTTTTTTAACACACACTTTTTTCCCATTCACACTCACACACACATGCACACAGTCTTTTCGTCAACTTAGGCCATATAAGACTTTGACTTTGACATTTGGTATCCAAATGGCCTAAATAAAATCATCGGACTGCCTGGGATCCGAGCCCCCGATTAGAGCCCTGCACGGGTACGGGTTGGCCCGTAGGCCCGTTACCTACCCGGCCCGCGGACCGGCCCGGGCGGGCTTTGGAGGCCATGAAAAAATTACCGGCAGGTACGGGCGGGTAGCAAGTCTAAATAAACGGGTTCGGGCGGACGGACATGCAAATGAAATTTTATTTTAAAATTGCTAGACATTCGTTCATTCATTCACTAAATCTCGGGCGGGAATGGGCGGGTTTGAAAAAATTCCGGGCGGGCTCGGGCGGGCCTGAAGAATGGTAAAAGCCCTTTCATTTTGAGAAATTCGAAAAAAACTGAAAAACTACATCAGTAAAATACTAGTACTTTTTGGCCGATTTTGATTAAAAGCTTATTTTCACGGTCCCGGGGGGTGTTTAACTTAAATATAACATTTCAGTCTCATAGCTCAATTCCTTCATGCTTAAAAAAGTTTTGAATTTCAAAAAATTAAATATTAAGACTTATACGAATCCTGAGTAAATCTCCACAGCCATAAAACATCAAATTAAGGCTTATATATTGCAAAATAAAAAAAAAATTAATTATAAAGCCTCTATATACGTTATTTATTATTTTTGGAATTAAATTCATTTAAAATAGTAGAATTCAAGTTGTAATATAATTTTAAAAGAAAACAATCAATTTTTTAAGACAATCGATGAAAAGAATATGATAAAATCACATTCGCTGGGCTATATCTTAGAGGCCGTAGGGCGCCTATGCCGGTTTCGGGGGGCGCCAAGGGCTCGATGCGCCTTACGCCACTGTATGTTCGCCAAACGGGCAGAAAACTGTCTATACGCATGTATGAACATGATTACAGTGTAAGAAAGGGCAAGAGGTCGACCGCTCTGAGCATACATTGCGTTGATAATGGCCACACATTCGATTTAGATAATGTGGAAATACTGTCGTTTGAGCCTAATTACAACAAAAGAACAACATCAGAAAAGTGCTACATCAAATTATTTGGTGACCGGGCAATTAACTTTCATACGGATTGTGAAGGGTTGAGCGGCATATATGATGGGGTTATTGGTGACCTGGCCTCCAGATGTGCTGAGGACGTGTAGGGGTTTTTCGAAATGTTGTGAAATATTCATTTGATTCTCTGCCATACTCTTGGCCCAATCTCACATATTCAAGGGGGTTTTTATAAGGGAATTTTTGAGGGAAAAATACATTTTGTTTTTAAAAAATTTTTAAAATTTTTATATATCTATGTAAATTTGTCTTTATTCATTTGATGAAAAGATTTCTTCTTTCAACATTTCGTTTTAATTTAAATAGCATTGACCAGATTTTAAGATTAAATTTTTAATTATAGAAATATTTTAAAAAATATTGAAAGAAATATATTTATAATCGAGACGCTTTTACAATTTTAACATTCTCACTGAACAAGTCAATGAATAACACACCCATAAAGAAAATACATAATAAATGTATTGTGCCCTTTTAACAACTCCGGGACAAATACAATTTGTAAGTGTTATCTTATATTGTTAAAAAAAATTTTTCTATCTATTCTATATTAATGTGTTATATTATGTATTTCTTGTGTAGGAAAGACTGATGATGAGGAAATAAAGTTTTCTCGAAACGTCTCATTAATTGTAACAAAATCGGAGGCTTTAATTTTGGCTGCACCTGCTTCCTTCCTTGTGTATAAATCAACAGCCACGTACTTCATTGGTTAATTTATAATTGTTAAAGTGAATTTTTTTTTTTTTTTTTAGTAAGAAATTAATTTGGTTGAGGGTGATCACTAAACGAGTGCATCACTCCTTCTTGTATTATTGCTATATATCAGGACAATAGCTTTCTCAACGAATTGAAGACTAGAAAAAAAAAATTCAAAGATTAATTCTTAAAAGGAAATTTATCTTATAAAGGAAATTTAAATATTAATTTCAATGAAGGTCAAGGTCAGGGTTAAAAGTCAAATCAGAGGGCGGATTCATGTATATTCTCCTCAGGGTGGGATCCTTTAAAACGAACTTTATGTTTATAAAATAGGCGATTTAGGGCAATGAGACATGGATGTGCTCTCACAACATAGGTGATTATTTTTAATAGATAAAGGCGGGCGAGAAATAATTTTTCAGGGCCCAAAGGAGCCGAATTGGCTTTTGCATCATCGCAAAATTGTGCGATTTTCACCAAAAGTGAAATTTTATTAAAAATAGGTATTTCTCGCGGTACAAACCGGTAAAGGCACACTGAGCGCAATTCGGTGGATCCGTGGTTTGACTCCCGGCGGCACCCCCTTACATCTTTTTTCGGGTAAATGAAGTAATATCTAATTATATAAATTTCCGTTTCGCGGCTTATCTACGCGATATATATAATATCGTAAATATTATATATAATTTCTTATTTCTTTTATTTAGAATAATATAAAATTTTATAAGAATCAGAGCCCTTGGAGGGGGTGGGCAAATGCCACCCCTTGTCCCTCCCCCCCTCAAATGACGCCACTGTTAAACTTTTTCATACAAAAATATAGATATTGGCCATATTCCGGTATATATGTACCATCTATTGCAATAGTATTGAGAATGCCTATGAGTTAGGCAGCCAAACTTGCACACACAACAAAAGCTTCCTTGCCTTTGTACCTGCTAACTTTTTCTAAGTAGACAATAGGCCGTACAACCTTTTATCACAAAAGAACCAACCGTAGGTTGGGCAGGTAAAGTTAATGTAATCGTAAAAAAATCGAAATTTTTCTGAAGCTGCCAAAATGCGTTTTGAGATCCCCTGAATGGTTGCCATGGTAACGGAATTTAAATCTTTTTCTTTTTATTAGATTAAAAATCAATTATTATTTAAATTCCCATTTTTTTTTTTTTTTTATTTCTGTCTTTGATTGTTTCGGAGAAAACATATCTCACTCTCTCTCTCTCTCACTTGCAAACATTATCGTCTGTCTCTCCGCCTTCTCTCATAGGCCTAATGTTAATTTCCTATAGGGATTTGTATGTTAATTTCGATTCAAAAGGGGGTCCCCTTTGGAACTTTTTACGCATTTAAAATTTTTTTTTCCAATTCTTATGAAATTTTGTATTTATTTACGATTCTATATTGTGTATAAAATGTCCAAATATAGGATTAAAATTTTGAAAAATAACCATAGTTTATTTCAAGCAGTCAACATTTAAAATGCAAGTTTGAAACTAAGTTGCTAAATATATCTCGACACAAAAAATCTGGTGTGACCAGCACGGTGCACAACTTTCTCTTACCGAAGGGTAAGAGAAAGTTGTGTGCTGTGCGCCAGTCACACCAGATTTTTATTCTTTTGACGTGACAACGTCTTACAAATCATGTGTCTATAGAGGCAGGTTAGAGGGGCATGCACGAAAAGTTTATCGACTTGAATAACTCCTCTGTCTTAAGAGGTATAATTATGGGGAGTATACGGTTAGAAAGAATGAGTTTTCAGCTAAAGATTTTACCATTTGTTTTTTTTCCTATCATTTAATTTTACAGCGCTGCGGTAAATTCTAATTTGAAAGTTTAAACCCCTATAGATTCCGAACGGCTAATCGGATCAGACTAAATGGGATGTCATTTGGTGCAGAAAGAAAACCTCTAATAGAATAAATAAAAAAATCCCGAGTAATTAACTGCAAAATTGGTTTTTTTCTCGAAAAACCTCATTTTTTAGGCAAAAAAATATCGAAAAATAGCCCTATTTATGTAACGCCTAGCTACTTGACCATAAAAGCTACACTAAATCTAAATATAGTTTTAGAAAGAGTGGTCCAATGCCCAGCGGTAATTATTTCATTTTTTTGATATGACGTCATTTTACCGCATGAGAGCACTCGGCGGGATTTCGTTTTTCGAAGTTTTCAACCCCTGTAGATTCCGAATGGCTAATCCGATCAGACTAAATGAGATGTCATTTGGTGCAGAAAAAAATCCTCTAATAGAATAAATAAAAAAATCCCGAATAATTAACTCGAAAATTAGTTTTTTTCTCGAAAAACCTCATTTTTTAGCATAATTCGCCCTTAATGGATAAGTTTGGCCACACCTGTCATATATTGCTACAATGAAAATGTTTGAACATGATTATTAATGGAACAAAGTACTAGTAAAAAAAAAACAATACTTTCTCTCTTTATATTTCAATATAACTTAGGTAAGAGAAAAAAAATTCTCCTAATAATAATATTTCAAACCACAAAAGCTTTAATAAACACATTCGTGAAAAAATTTTTTTTTGAATTCAAGTAAAAGACGTCACGTTAAAAAGCCACCGGCTGTGTAGAAGACACAGCCAACACCTAATTTTTTACTTTAACATATAAATTTTATATTTTTTATTTTCAGACCAATCCAGTCAAGGTAATCTCAGTGAGAGTATCTTCGTCAGTAGCTCGAGTGGGACCAGTTCATGTGTCCAAATCACAAAATGCTACTACAGATAAAGAAAACATTTCTTCAGAAAGCAAAACAGAAATAATTAATTTAGAAAAATTGAATTCATCTCAATTTATTCATTCGTATATAAATTTAGATAGAGAAGTTGAATTTGAAAGTTTAGACGAGGATGAAGATATAAATTTACCCGCTTTGCCGGATACTGAAGTTCTTCCACAGGCAACAGCAATCCAAAGAAGTCATTTTTCAGTTGAAGAAGATAGGAGATATGATGAAACGATACTTGATCATATAAATCCCATGAAATTTTTTAAGGCATTAGAAAGTAATTATGATCAAAGTTCTTCAAGAACTTATTTAGAATATGAAAAAAATGATAAACCAGAAATCCAACGAGATAAATTAATTATAAAAGAGAAATCTATAGAAGATAAATCAAATATATCAAAATTTTATACTTCTCATAATCAACAATATAAAAATATGAATTCTCAAAATAAGGATTTGACAACAACTACTTTCCAAGCATTTCTTGAGGAAGTTAATTCATCTATGAATAAACAAAATCGTCCAACTTCTAGATCAACTTCTTATCAACAAAGTGTTGTTGGAAGTTCTTCATCTATGTCAATGTCGTCTCATCGTAAATGGACTCCAGGACAACATAGATATACTGAGAAATTTCATGATAGTAACCTAAGCGTTTTGAGTCCGGTACTTTCAGAATACGCCTATCCGTCGACATATGAATCTTTAAATGCTGCGACCACCAGTAGAAGTCCTAAACCATTAACTGATTTTGGAACTCCTGAGGTAATTATAAAGATTGATTTAGTAAATTTCAACATTCCTACCAGGGGCGTATATAGGGGGGGGCGAGGGGGCTTAGGCCCCCCCGATATTTCCCAAACACATATACATATATAGGGATATACAGACATCAGCTCAACAAATTTTTCCTCAGGATGGAAAACTTTGGTTCCGCAAAGGAAAAAATGTTCCCCAAAAAATTTCGTGTGAAAAAAAATTTAGTTTAAAAAAAAAAAATTTTCAGTTTGGGGCCCCCGCCCCCCGAAAAAAATTTCTATATACGCCCCTGATTCCTACCGTTTTAAGGGTGGTGAACTACAGTGAGCGCCACAATTAAATCCTTACCTGGAAGCTAGAGCCTTGAATATATGGTTTATAGTGAAATAATTTTAATAACAGAAAATCTGGTACGAATTTTATCTACCTTTTCCTTCCAGTGGTCTAGCTCGTGGGTACAGCCAGGGGACTGAAAGAATTTTATAAAAAACAAGAATTTAGAGTAAGAGCCGAAAAGTTAATTTTTTGAAATCCATTTCGCATTACACTGTAGCAGTTGAGACCACAGTGACTGAATAAAATTAAAAAAAAAAAGAATTTGTACAACTCAAATACTTGGTGTTAAATTAGAATAGAATAGTTTTATTGCTTCTGAATCTACAATTCTTAGCAAGGAGCTGCGTCCTCTCCTTCACCCTTTTTCAGGTTATACAATTTTCTTTTTTCTTTTTAATTACGTTTTACAAAAGTATAAATAAAAATGATAAACAAAAACTATGAATAAAAAAAAAAAAAAAAAAAAAAAAAAAAAAAACAATAACTGAAATAAAATAGACAATTGAAAAAGAGGTTTATAAGTTAGTTCTTTCTTAATCTTAAGGAACTCACAAGGAAATAATATAGATCATTTAACATTTCATAGTTTTCTATATCTAGGATCTGTAAACCCTCATCATTCATATATTTTTTTAAATATTTATCTCTCACACCGTTTAGACATTCACACTCCAAGAGCAAATGATCTAAAGTGTCTCTTTCCCGATTACAAAATTTACAAAACTCCTCTGGATCAAACACATATCTACAGCTATCAAAAATTATTCTAAATGGCCTATTGTTAGTGTTTGTGAGACGAAATTGGCAAACAAGTTAATTTACTTATGGAGCATTGAAATCTTAAGTAATTTTCACCGGAAAAAGAAAAACTTGATAAAAGTCTATAGTTCTTATTGAAAGTGCTATTCAAAATAAAATCTATATCCAGACTCATTAAATTATTTTTAAAAGCAGCCAAGATGTTACATTTATTTTTCGAAATTTCGCTGCCACCATGTGTTATTTATATGTGAGTGAATTAAGTAAGGGTTCTTTATATTTAATGCCCAATTGCACCGCCCAATTTAAGTATGACTTAAAAATAAGTATCAACAACATGGCAACGTTGTAAATTTTAGTAATATTCTGCTGATTTATTTTTTATTTAATAATATAAGACTTAAATGGTACTGTTATTTATTAATAGATATATATTTGGGGGTGCTGGCATCTTTATTCTCGCCATTTGGGTCTTGAAACATTATTTTATTTTCAATCAGAGAACGTGTTATCTTAGCAACGAGCGTGCTAACCACCAACGGATGACAATGAAAATGTGTTAAATTTTATTTATTTATCGATTTCGGGGGCTTAGCAATGACTTAAGTTAAAAAACAATATTGATAATATAATATTAATTAACCAATAATAATACATTTTTTTTATTCGATTTAGATTTTTCTTATAAAAAACATGAACAAAATGAATTATATTTTCGAGGATGATCTATATTACATATGAGTATATTAGGTGTGGGTCTGTCCGCCCATCCGTCCGTCTGACCAACTTCCCGTTGGAATTTTGGAACGAAATTTTGCAGTCTTATAGAGCAGTGTTTTTCAAACTTTTTAAATTTACAAGTTGAAAAATTCTAGCGTCCCCTTGGTCCATAGACAGACAAAAAGTTTGTAAATCGCAAATCTTAATCAAAAGACTATGTAAATTATATGATTTTCTCTATTTTGGTACCTATTTTCCTTCTCTCTGAAAGTGTGTTTTTATTGTAGTGTAGAAATTTGCCTTTTTCCTTTTGCCTCCTACCCCCCGAGTGAGGCTACGCCACACCCCCCCCCCCCCCCCTCTCCCTAGGAGGAGCGACCCACAGATTGAAAAACACTGTTATAGAGTGGCAGCTCGTTATTAATATTTATATATCTTCTATACTATTATATAAAAGACAATCTCTGTCTGTCTGTCTGTCTGTCTGTCTGTCTGTTTGTAACGCATAGACTCCGAAACTACTGGACCGATTTTCATGGAGTTTTTTTTAATGGGTAGGGAATTTTCCGGGGGTGGTTTTAGGCTATCATTATATCGAATTAGGGGTAGGGAACCCACCCTTTTTGGGGGTTATCAATTACCCCATAGCAAAGCATTGGAAAACAGGATCTAACTCGCTTTACGGAAAATATATTTATCAAATCTTTAAAATGAAAAATAAAAACTCTTCCTCCCCCTAACAATTCGACATTTGAAAAGATTTTTCCGCTCTGCGCCCCCCCCCCCCCATAATTATTATTTTTTTTATTTTTCATTCGATTTTAATACAATTTAAAATGTGGCTTTCTTAGGGTGTAAATAATTGAAAAATGGCATTTTAGACCTCAGAAAGTCCAATCACCCCCCTGCCCCCCTAAAATTTATTTTTCATTCGATTTTAATAAAATTTAAAATGTGGCTTTCTTAGGGTGTAAATAATTGAAAAATGATATTTTAGACCTCAGAAAGTCCAATCACCCCCCTGCCCCCCTAAAATTTATTTTTCATTCGATTTTAATAAAATTTAAAATGACGCTTTCTTAGGGTGTAAATAATTGAAAAATGGTATTTTAGACCTCAGAAAGTTCAATCACCTCCCTGACCCCCCCTGAAATTTATTTTTCATTCGATTTTAATAAAATTTAAAATGTTGCTTTCTTAGGGTGTAAATAATTGAAAAATGGTATTTTAGACCTCAGAAAGTTCAATCACCCCCCTGACCCCCCTAAAATTTATTTTTCATTCGATTTTAATAAAATTTAAAATGACGCTTTCTTAGGGTGTAAATAATTGAAAAATATATTAATCAAATATTTAAAATAAAAAATAAAAACTCTTCCTCATAATTAATTAAAATAAAATTAATAATTAAAATACATTTATCTGGACAACTCTTAGTCATATCCCGAGACGCCGCCCGCCAGGGCCTAGCGGGGTAGGGTTGCCGAAGGCAACCCTACCGCAGCTAGTAGTATATATAATATTGTTTGTCTTTACTCTTCCTGTGTTAGTATTTTGCTTATACAGAGCGCGATACTCCATGTCATCATATTAAATTAAAATTATTAAATTAAAAATAAATCACCAGAATATCACTAAAATTTGCAACGTTGCCAGGTTGTTGATACTTATTTTTAAGTCATACTTAAATTGGGCGGTGCAATTGGGCATAAGTGATTGAGAGGCATATGTATGTATGTACATTAGGGTGACCACAAAAAATCGATGTCGGAATTTTGTTCGTCTGGACCTCACAAAACGATTCCCCTTTGCAGATATTGAGATAACCGAAATTTGAGATCGATTAAACGACGTTAACCCGTGCCGCCCGTCACTCAAAGCATGAAAAAATCCAAAGGCCCTAGGGGTATAAGAATGGTGAAAATGCCCTTGGAACATATTTCAATGATACATAGGGGATTTGTAGGTACTAATAAAATAATAAGATGCTGAAAGTTTCAGATCGCTATCTCAAATGGTTTTTGAGAAAAACCAAAATATGTAAAAATCAGAAAAACATTTTTTTCTCAGGAACTGCTGAATCGATTGATTTGAATTTTTGATATGTTTTGGGGGCTGATGGTACCTTCTAGGGAAAAAATCAAGACCTATATCGGATCATGACATCCTTGAAAAAAATGGCGTTTTTTGTTTAATTTTAATTTTTAACCATGATACAATTTTGGCACAAAAATGAAACAATTTTTTTTGAAATCCTCATTCAATTTCCTATAAGTTCATAAGTTCATAAATTCATAAAAAAAGGTACGCCATAGTAGAAAAAAATAAAAACCATTTATTACTCAAATATTGACTTTATATGTTTTGTGCTTTAATCTTGTTTTTTATTGCTCAAGCTTACACATATATTTTCATTTTATTCAAAATAACCAGTTTATATTCATAAAATCAAAATTTTTTGCCTAAATCAAAAGTTAAAATTTTTAAATATCTATAATCATTAACTATAATGCTATAAGATAAAAACAGATAATGAATTAATGAATAATAAAAATAAAAACTAATATCAAAAAGATAAATCTTTTAATAATATAAAAGACAATCTCTGTTTGTCTGTCTGTC
>JAKCPI010004013.1:0-36787 GCA_023213315.1 Euborellia annulipes
TATATATATATTTCTAAAATTTAAAAATTTCTGCTAACATTCCATTAAAAATTTTAAAAGGAATTCTTTTTTATACCATTTCGTATCCAAATGATTTTCAAGCTCTTAGTTGACTAAAGATGGCATTATTTCAATAAAGCGAAAACGCAAATCTTTCAAAGGGGAAATAAAAATTATTTCTCCCCCTAGAATTCAGCTAGACTTTAATATTTAATTGTGCCCGCGGAGCTTGGAATAGTTGGTAGCGTGCTTACTTTCTATACCGAACGTCGCGGGTTCGGACCCCAGGCAGTCCGATGATTTTATTTAAGCCATTTGGATACCAAATGGTTTAAATAAGAATGCCTGGACCCCCAATTGATATTTTAAATATATTGAGTATCGTTAAAAGTCTTAAATGGCCTCAGTTGCCGAGAAGACTGTGTAAATGAGAAAAAAGTTTTTTTATAAAAAAAAAAAAATATATTTAATTGTTTAAAAAAACTATTATTCATTTTTAACCATATTTGTATATCATTTAATAATGTAATCTTTCTATTATATAGAGGTTTTAACCAACGGTTCCGAGGAGGAAGAGGATGGAATCAAAGGAGGGAGGGGCCTTGATACCAGGGGGGCCGTGGAGCCAGAGGGGGGGGGGGCGTGGAGCCGGGAGAGGCCGCGGAAGGGCTCCTTACCAGATTTTACGTACGAATCTCTATATAGTCTATATTTGTATTATTATAAATATTTTGATTTTGTATTTATATTTTTTTATTTCTTCAGAAAATTTTAGGAGTTCCACTTTGAAGTGGGAAATTAATATATATAATGGGGAAGCCAGGCAGGCAGCAGTAGCTCCACCTGTCACCGCAGCGATGCCAGCAGCTGCAAATGTCGACGTAGCCCCTCCGATGTCTGTCGACGTAACACCTCCTATACCAGCAGCTGCAAATGTCGACGTAGCCCCTCCGATGTCTGTCGACGTAACACCACCTATACCAGCAGCTGCAAATGTCGCCGCAGCAGCACCGACAGTTGGCGATGCAGAGCCTCCGGTGGCAAATTTAATAGACTTCATACCTTGACCGGAGTAGGAAAAGGAAGAAATGCAATAAGAAAATAAATAAAAAAATAATTTTATTATAAATTATTCTATCATTACACATCCATTTTCAATCATTGATCATTTAACCTATACATCCTTCCTCTCATTCCGTCTTTTTTATTTTTTAATACAAGACAAAAAAAAAGAAAAGATTTTCTTTTGAAATCAAAAATTGAATTATTAAAGATAAAAATTTTATTAAGATTTTTTTTTTTTTATCTTTCTACTCAAAGTATCAAAGGAGTAAATATTTTTCTAGATCACTGGCTAAAAAAAAAAAAAAAATTTCTTTTGAGGCATTTCATTGCGCCAATATAATGATGATGATATCTCATCAAATAAATAAGAAGAGAGACTTAAAGGAAATAAATTAAAAAATCGAAAGGAAGTAGAAATAACGTTATATACGCAAAAAAAAAGAAAAAAGAGAAAAAAGCAGAGTGGTGGTGGTCTTAACTTGATGATTTATGCGTCTCGTAAAGCATTCGCTGAGATTTTTTCCGGATTATAAAATAATAAACGACAAAATATTGTTTCAGCTAAAAAAAAAAAAAAATGCAATAATAGCTTTTATAGCTGGCGATATTTTATTTATCAATGCGGGATTTTTATTATTTATAGTAGAAAGGGGAGAAAAAATTTTAAATTTACTCAAAATGTCAATGTTAATATTTTTTTTTTTTTATAATAGATATCTAAAAATTTCAAAATAAATGGAAAAGAAGAGACTAGCTACATGGTCCGGCTCTCTATTTATTTAAAATTAATTCATTTCCTTCTTTTTTAAAGCAGAGGATCATTAAATTTGATTTTATTTATTTAGGACAAGCCAATAATTTTTTGTTTTAGTATACATAAATAGAATTTTCTAACCCAAATCTCAGTCCAAAACCATCGCCGGAAAATTCTCTAACATATAAAAAAAAACTTCATGAAAATCCGTCTACTAATTTCGGAGTTAAAGCATTATAAAAGAAAAGTTAAAAAAAAAAAAATTAAATCTCACAATTATTTTTCTATATTTAATAAAATATAATTATCTATACGAAAAGAGAATAGCAAGAAAAATAATAAAATAAATTTTGGAAGAACAATGCAATCAGAATTTTTTCTTTAAAAATATATTTCAACAGCTGACGTTTCGGCTTTGGTCAAAGCCATCCTCGGAGCTGCTGTTGGTCTTCATATACATATATTTTGTATTGTATCCGGTATTAATAATATACAATAAAAAAATCCGGATATTGCTAGTAATAAGACCATCTACGATTATAATTGAATTGATACCTGAAGAAGTTCAGAAATTTGAGTGACATATTTTATAAAAATAAACCAAAGTATTTTCAAATATTTTTATTTATACAGTAAGATAGGCAACACCATCATCAGTTTGCAAAAAATACATCGCCAGATGGCTGATAAAATATTTTTTTTTAGGCAAAAGGCAGAGCCATCATGGCTTCATACAATATTTGTAAGAGTACAAATAAATAAGGCTACAAACTAATAAGGATACAATATAAAGGATACAAATAAATAAAAATACAAACTAATAAGCATACATATAAAGAATATAAATAAATAAAATATTTAATTATTAAATAAATATTTGTTAAAATAAAAAGGTACAACAATACAGATTTATAAATTTATTTATTTTAAAGTTTAAAATTTTTCTATTGTCCCTTTTTATTTCCTGATGACGGTTGCAGAAATAATGACGGAATTTATTTGTATTTATTATTAAATACCCTAAATTGAAAAATATCTTTAATTTTCTGATATAATAACAAATTCTCAAATCAATCAAAAATGATGCTATTCTCAATTACTATTCCTTTAATTATATCTCAGCCAAAAACATCGGAGATGCAAAAAGGGGGCGCCTCGCATTATTTTTGCCCAGCGTCGAGGTGAAATCAAAAAAATGCGCCTCGCTTTTCTGATTTATATAAAAGCGAGGAAATATTTTCACTTAAATAAAACCCCTACAGAATTTTATTTGTTTCATATATCCTCGCTTTTATATAAATCAGAAAAGCGAGGCGCATTTTTTTGATTTCACCTCGACGCTGGGCAAAAATAATGCGAGGCGCCCCTTTTTGCATCTCCGATGTTTTTGGCTGAGATTTCACTTCTTTTTGTGAAATATTACATGAAAATATTATTTATTAATTTTTGTTTATTAAATATTAAGTTATCCCATGAATAGATCTTTTAATATGCATTCCAAACAGTAAAAATTAAATACATCGTTTGGTATTAATTCAAAACGATAAACATAGGATTTCACCAAATTTTATAAAATTTTAGGTTTTTTATTTTTGTTATGTTGGTAGATTGTAAATACTTCGTTTGGTATTCATTCGAAACGATAAACATAGGATTTCACCAAATTTTATAAAATTTTAGGTTTTTTATTTTTGTTATGTTGGTAGAATGTAAATACATCGTTTGGTATCCATTCGAAACGATAAACATAGGATTTCACCAAATTTTATAAAATTTTACGTTTTTTATTTTTGTTATGTTGGTAGAATGTAAATACATCGTTTGGTATCCATTCGAAACGATAAACATAGGATTTCACCAAATTTTATAAAATTTTAGGTTTTTTATTTTTGTTATGTTGGTAGAATGTAAATACATCGTTTGGTATCCATTCGAAACGATAAACATAGGATTTCACCAAATTTTATAAAATTTTAGGTTTTTTATTTTTGTTATGTTGGTAGATTGTAAATACTTCGTTTGGTATTCATTCGAAACGATAAACATAGGATTTCACCAAATTTTATAAAATTTTAGGTTCTTTATTTTTGTTATGTTGGTAGAATGTAAATACTTCGTTTGGTATTCATTCGAAACGATAAACATAGGATTTCACCAAATTTTATAAAATTTTAGGTTTTTTATTTTTGTTATGTTGGTAGAATGTAAATACTTCGTTTGGTATTCATTCGAAACGATAAACATAGGATTTCACCAAATTTTATAAAATTTTAGCTTTTTTATTTTTGTTATGTTGGTAGCACTCCTTCTTATCACGTTAATCTATTTCTATCTGAATGGATCTATCCTAAAAAATTTTTGTTCCATCAGGGATGAAAATTACTAATAATAATATATATGTTCCTAGATGACGTCATCAGGGAGCAAAATAGTTAGAATTGTCTTTTGGCCATGTTAAAGATAGGACAAATTAGAAATTTTGAATACCTCTCAAAAAGTCACTTTTGATCCAAAATGAAATTTTATATCAAAGGTATCGGGTTTTTGATAGTATCTATTTGTATTTTAAATTTCATCCTAATCGGTCCAGCAGGGAAACCTGTAGCTTTGTCTAAAAATTTGAAAATTGAAGAAAAGAATGAAAAAAAAAAAAAAAAAAAAAAAGGAAAAATAAGAGACTAACTTTTGACCTTCCGAAATCGGCAAAATCTCAACTTTGAGCCTCTGCCATTCTTTTTGGGACTGGAATTTTTTTTTGAATTCGTGCTCAAAATAATCCTTATTTATTCTAGTTTAATATAAAAAAAATTTGGCTCCGATATCTTAAAAACTTTTTGAGATATTCGCCCAGAAAGAGAAAAGTTTCTCAAAAAATTTTTTCACGTCCCTATCTTTTATTAAGGATTTAAAAGAATTCTTGATAATATAGTCTAGGGACGACTCGTCCATCTAAATGCAATGGGCCATTGGCATCTATTGCAATATCAACTAAATGGTAGTATTAAGAGTTTCTTTGCTTTCTTTTGCTTTTCACATGCTCGGCGACGAGTCGCTCCCGCGACTCTTGATTCGTAATCTAAAATTATTTTCTCTTTGCTTTCCTTTCAAAATACTTATATAAAAAAAAACGAGAATTTTTTTTTTGTTAAAGTTGAGAAAACATTCCTAATGAAGGAAAGAATAAATTTAAAATATTTTTCTTGTTCAAATGGAAGCCCTTAATTATTATAATGAACTAAAAGTATAATAGAATCAAAGAAGCAAAGTTAAGGTTCTTAAAATTTAATTAGGGAAATGAGCTCTTTTTCTATTTATAATAACTAGCCAAGTATAATTTCATATTATTATAGATTTTGGTCGCCTTTTTTTTACCTGATGTAAATGAAGAGGGTATTGTATTGATAAAGAACAAAAAACGATTACTGGCTTTTAATTACACTAGTCGACAAGGTTTTTTTCACAAGATATCTGATTAGTGAATCTAGTGCATTTTTTCATTCTGAATTCAGATATGTAGTTAGAATTTTTCCATCAGGCACAGTTTTAGAGATATAGAGCAAAATAGATTTTAATAGAAAATGTGCTCTAAAACGGCTCTTATTTAGAATTTTCAAATTATTTTTAACGTGTCACCCCGTCAAATTATGCAGATAGTTAGAATACATATAAATTTTAAGTTTCATCCCAATCGGAGGTCATTTAGACGTGCTGCAAACGGCTTAAAGTTTAAAAAAAAAAAATTTTTTTGCTTTGGTCACCCCTAATACAATTTTAGATATCCCTGAATGCAAAAAACATATATTTACGATATTCTATAGTTCTTTGGCTTTCTAAAAAACATGCATTCGTAAAAATCTGTTAATTATTAACGAAATTATGAACAAAAACGTGAGCAAAAGAAAAACACAAGTACACTCACTGGTCGAAAAAAATGAACTTTTTTTTCTTTCTCAAGAATAAAGATTTGAAATTCTAGAAATATTTTTCATGCTGAATTCAAATATCATTTCAGTTTAGCCTGTTATTAAATAAATATTTGTTAAAATAAAACAGTTTACATTTTTATTTTTTAGCACCAGATGTTAACGATTCATTTAAAGATTTCTGCTTGTTCGTTTTTTTTACACCTCTCGAGCATGCGCATTACTAATTAGATTTGTTCTAATCTAGTATCTGACACACTGGCGTTAAAAATGCTATTCTCTTAACAA
This sequence comes from Euborellia annulipes, assembly GCA_023213315.1. Taxonomy (NCBI): domain Eukaryota; kingdom Metazoa; phylum Arthropoda; class Insecta; order Dermaptera; family Anisolabididae; genus Euborellia; species Euborellia annulipes. The sequence goes on from JAKCPI010004013.1 coordinate 6,031, forward strand.
CAGGGACGTTAACATGTTACTTTTATCTCAAAACTGTCAAAATCAGAAGCTTACTTTTTTTTAGGTTAGAGACGTCACTTTTATGCATTAAATACGGGGCGTTAAAATATAAAAGGCACCCCCGGAACATGACAATAATTTTTAACACTATTTGCTTTGGCGATAAAGTTTTTTGCTTACAGAATAGCAATTTAAAGGAAGGAAGTGTTAAAATGGAATTAACGCTGTTTATCAAGTTGTTTTGTATGTTTTTGCCAAGAGATGGCGTTAAAGTGCGCGTCTCGAAAGACGATTCACTACTGAGTTGCTCTAGGCGGCAAGAGATGGCGTTAGTTTTTCTCATAGGGATACAAGGGATTTATTCCATTTCATTTTAAGATTCCAGCTAATTAATTAACGGTAAAAAATTAATTATTTTTTAACACAATGATTACTTTAATTATCTATAAGATATCAGAGCGAATTTTTAAAAATATCTTTTATATAATGCGATTAATCTAAAAAAAAAATATTTTTTCGAAAATACAAAAAAGGGCTTCTATAAGTTGTAGATATTTTAAATAGCTTTAATTTTAAAAAAAATTTGAGGTCGATAGCTTCAAAATTGTGGCCGCACTCTCCCAAAATTAGCATCCCCCTAGACGCGCCGCCTTAAATCGTCTTGTGAGGTTGCAGCCGCCTTCTCAGGCGTCTAGAATTGTGACGTAGTTCCAATCTTGCTTGGTAGATGGCGCGCAGTTTTTAAGATCTTTCTCTAGTCAATGAAATTTTAATTTCATTAGTATAATACCGTAGGCGGATGCGACCTGATTATGTTAAATATTTTTTTATTATTAATTATTAATTATATTCCACTCAGCCCAATGGGATGACCTAAGAATCTTCTATTCGTCTTTTCCATGGAATGATTACTGCTTCAACGGAACCAATGCTTCTCAGGCGGCTGACTCTATCACAGAAGCCATAATCATGGGTATGGAAATGTACATACTAGACATGGGTGATACTGTATCAATCTGATATTTTGTATCAGGTATGAAAAAGTAACAGATAGTCATAATGGGTGCGAGCAAAAAATATCAGGTATTTGAGTAACAGCTACTCAGGCACACTCCACTAGACTCGTACTGGGTTTCTCGCGCTTGCGCATTGATCAAATACTTGCTTTTCACTTTAGAGCGTCGTCTCTTTACCCGATACAGTTTTCGTTTCGCCTGTTCTCTCATTCCTTCTCTCTTGCGACCCTCAACTCGCGACGCCCCGCCCCGTCTCTTCTCTCCTGACAGGGCAATTTCGCTAGCTCTGGCGCGCTTTTCGAACGTCATTCCGAATCATTTTTACATTTTTTACTCTACTTTTCTCACTAGGCCCTATAATAATTAAATACAAATCTAATTATTACTAATATATTATTTCTCTTTTCTTTACTTTAAGAAAGAGAGGAGAAATGAAAAAAAAAAAATTTTTTAATAAATAAGTTATGTTTTTTTACTTTGAAACTTTTTTATTTAAAAACATTAATTAAAAAAGTAAAAATACAAGTAACTGTGAATTTAAAAACATAATGAACTTCAATAAATTAAATTTCTTTCGCTAGTAAAGAAATTTGTTAATTATTTTTCTAGTGCAGTATATAACATGACATTTTAAATTTAGAGACATTAAAATGTCAGTTCAGTCAGTTTGGAAAACTCTTTAGTAATGAATAATTATGAGTTTTTGATTTTTCAAGTCAAGAATATTTATAAATACAGGGGAAAAAAACTTTGAAAAATGTTAATTTAGTCTCTAGTAAAATGACATTTCATTTGGGGTACTCTTTATTTATTTGACTTTGAAAAATTATTTTTTTAAATTATAAATACAATTTTTAAAATAAAAGTACACCTTGTATATTACTAAAGTATATTTTAATAGTTTCATGTTTATTCTTTTTTCAAGTTAAGCAAGTTCTTATTGATAGCTTCACAATGATCGAAGTATCAAATCAGATTTGTGGCTAAATTACCAACGGTTGGAGACCAAGAAAATTACTACTACTACTACGTATCGAATCTGTTACTTGTATTTATGTGAAGTTAGCGTTGCTGAGTGAAATCTGTATCGGGTACAAAAATATCTGGTAAAAATATCGGGTACGAACAAGTACCTGTAACAGCGAGTACCTGGTACAGCAAAATCGCGTATCGACCCATGTCTAGTACGTACCCTTTAAAATATATCAAAAGGGAAAAAAATCCAAACCATGGTTTAATGTCCAATGTGTGAAAGCCACTAGCGCCAAAAATCAAGCATATGAGAACTGGAAACTGTCTCATGATCCGTTGGAGTGGGATAGATTTCGTAAGGCCAGAGCCCAATGTCAGAAGACCATCAACGAGGCTAAAAGGACCTTCGAGCAGAGGAAATGCGACCAATTGTCATCCTGCCCAAATGGTAGTCGACGCTTCTGGTCTTTGGCCAAGGCAGTAGGCCGTAAATTTTCCTCATCTTCATTTCCACCTCTTAATTTGCCTGATGGTAAAATTGCCACTACCCCATTTGAAAAAGCCCAAATCTTTGCTTCTCTCTTCGCATCCAATTCTACTATTGACGATAAAGCCAATAGTCGCGATCCTCCGACCCAGCATTCCAATAAAATTTCAATGGATAAAATTCATTTTAGGAATAAACTAATTAAAAAGGTTATTAAGGAGCTAGTAATCGACAAATCCCCAGGCCCTGACGCTATTCCCCCCATCGTCATTAAAAAATGTTCCCCTGAATTGGTCCCAATATTATCCAGGTTGTTCAACCTCTCATTTTCCTCGGGAAATTTTCCCGACTCTTGGAAATTGGCGAATATTCAACCCATTCCCAAAAAAGGTGACTCCTCTCTTCCCAGCAACTATCGCCCAATCGCAATAACCTCCATACTATCCAAAATTATGGAAAAAGCCCTCAACATTCAAATTTTAAATCATCTGGAACATTGCGGAATGATGAATGATAGGCAATATGGTTTCAGGCATGCTCGTTCGACTGGGGATATTTTGAGCTTTGTCACACACCTCTGGAACAAAGCCATGGAAATGAAAGGGGAAACTATTGCAGTTGCTCTTGACATTTCGAAGGCTTTCGATCAGGTATGGCATAAAAATCTTTATGCTAAACTTCCATCTTTTGGCCTATCCTCTGAGCTGTGCCAGTGGATCAAGAGCTTTCTAACGGAGCGAAAGATCTCGGTTGTAGTCGACGGTGTGTCTTCTATTCCGCATTCAATCAACGCAGGTGTTCCCCAGGGTTCTGTCCTCTCTCCCACCCTATTCCTTATGTACATTAACGATCTCATGGGAGTAACCTCCAACCCAATTCATTGCTTTGCTGATGACAGTACCCTGCACTCAGTCAGGACTGGTGAAACCTCATCCACTGGTCGTCTGGGGGCTGTGTCGTCGATAAATGATGATCTTGGTCTCTTGGAGGAATGGGGAAACCTCAATCAAGTAAAATTCAATTCCCAAAAAACCCAATGTTGTTTAATTTCTAGACAAAAAATAGGATTTGCCCTCCCCTTATTTACAGCAATAATAGTCTCGAGTTCAAAGATTCATTTTCTGTTCTGGGAGTGACAATTACATCTGATCTCTCCTGGAGCAACCACATCTCTTCTGTGGTTAAATCTACCGCAAGGAAATTGGGTTTCCTATTCAAAACGAAGCGTTACTTTTCCTCCCAACAACTCCTAATCCTCTATAAAGCCCAAATTCGGCCGTGTCTTGAATATTGTTCCCACCTTTGGCGAGGGGCGTCGAAAGACGCTCTCTCCTCCTTGGAAGCCATACAGAGGCGTGCAATTAGACTGATAGGTGATTCTACCCTTACTGCATCCCTACAGTCACTAGATCATAGAAGAAGAGTATCTTCACTATCTCTCTTCTACAGGTATTACCATGGTCAATGCTCTGCCGAATTAAAATCAATTATCCCACCCAATGCAACATATTCACGGAACACAAGAGAGGCATCTTCCCAGCATCCCTATGCTGTTCAGATCACGACTAACAGAACAAAACAATTTCATTCTTCCTTTGTCCCCATGACCTCCCGTGATTGGAACAAGCTCCCTGCGTCTATCTTCCCCAAAACCTACAATCTTCAGACTTTCAAGTCTAACCTCAACAGGCATCTTCTCAGTTCCCGCAGTTGAGTTTCCCCTTTATGCTTCTCCTTTTGTTTTTATTTTCTTCCTGGCTGCATGTGACTATTGGTCATTATAGGTCTTCGGACCTTATGCACCCATTCCAAAAAAAAAAAAAAAAAAAAAAAAAATATTAATTGAATTGTTTATTTCAGAAACCACCTAAGGGACAAAATTTCAAAAAATGTGTTTTTGGTGCTAATGTACAATTTAAAGGTAAATACATCTTTTAGTGCCGAAATAACCAATGTTCCTCATCAGCAATGCTATTTGGCAGCCTTGAAAATAATCCGTTTATTTCAGAAAGAACCCAAGCGCCGCGGCGCTTGGGTTCTTTCTGCGGTAAATTTCGCTCATGCCCTGTAGACATCACGTGTTTTGTGACTCGCAGCCTTCGCTTAGGTTCTTTCTGCAGTAAATTTCACTCATGCCCTGTAGACATCACGTGTTTTGTGACTCGGTGGTTTGATTCAAACTTTACCTAACACTGAGTAGTTAGTTTTCGTGAGTTTTCGTTGAAAATTAGGTGTTATTTTGTTGTTTATTATTGCATTATATAGTTCTTAAGCCATGTCGGATAGTTCAGATGATGAACCTATTCCCAGGCGTAGGCGTGAAGTTGTGCACAAAGAAAAATACAAACGGAACATTATTCGGAATGCTAGGCTCAAAGGACTGCAGTACGTCTCTGTATATATCGTTGTTGTATATAGACATACTGTAGCGTGTAGTCTACTTGTATTTTTCGATTTAGGCATAGTAAAAACACTCTTTTTAATACTTAAGTGTGTCTATTATTTACCTTTGATACCAAAACAGGTAAAAATTAATGGTTTGACTTAATTTCAATAATAATTTTTCAAAAATCACTCGTTTATTTCAGAAACCACCTAAGTGCAATTTTTTCAAAAATTAATTACTCAAAAACTTAAAGGAAAAAAAAATAATTTTTTAAATAGATTATCCCAATAGCATGTTTATGATTTGATAAAAAAATATTTGAAGTAGACTAGACCTATACTTAAGCTGCAAAACAGTTTTTTTTTAGTTTTCCGAAAGTTGAAAAAAACGCACTTAGGTGGTTTCTGAAATAAACGATTCAATTGTTATATTTTCTTTGATCAAAGAATACTTTTTTTTTTAAAAATAAAAATAAAATAAATTTTGTTTTTATAATAAAAAAAAAAAAAAAAAAAAAAATATGTTTAAGGTGCGCGTCTCGGGGTGCTAATTTTGGGACTTTCCAGCGGCCACAATTTTGAAGCTATCGACCTCAAATTTTTTTTAAATTAAAGCTATTTAAAATATCTACAACTTATAGAAGCCCTTTTTTTGATTTTCGAAAAAATAAATTTTTTTTTTAGATTAATCGCATTAAATAAAAGATATTTTTAAAAAAGGAGCTCTATAAGTTGTAGATAATTAAATTAGTAATCATTGTGTTAAAAAATAATTAATTTTTTGCCTTTAATTAATTAGCTGGAAAGTCTAGAATTAAATGCAACAAGTTACGTGTTTTCCTATGGGGGAACACTAACGCCATCTGGTGCCGCCTCGAGTCAATCGTACTTTAACGGTTTTTCGAGACGCGCACCTTAAATTATTATTATTATAAAAATTCTATAAAAAAAAACTTATATTATGATTAAATTATATAAATATTTAGAAAAATGTTTCCCTTGCCGGGAAAAAGCAGCCAGGTGAAATAAAAAAAAAAAACTTTAAATTTTGTTGCCGACGTTTCGCACTCTTCCTCAGGGCAAGTAAATCGTTTGAGTTCAGTACAAGTACAGGTCTATTCTCTAAAAACAGACAATAAAATTTAAAATAAACAAATGGGTGTTAAAAAGTAATGTAAGCGTTAATAAAAAAATGCTATTCAAAATCACTTCCTTGCCTTAAATAGCTATTCTGTAAACAAAAACTTTAAAGCCAAAGCGTTAACATTTAGTAAATAGTGTTAAAAATTAATGCCATGTCTAGGGGGTGCCTTTAATATTTTAACGTCGTGTTTAAAATAAAAATGACGTCCTTAAACTAAAAAGTAAGGTTATGATTTTGATAGCTTTGAAATAAAAGCAACATGTTAACGTCGCTGTTAAAACTTTGTTTAGAGAATAGCATTTTTTAACGCTGATTGTTTAATAATTACTTTTTAACACCCATTTTGTTTATTTTAAATTTTAACGTCTGTTTTTAGAGAATAGACCTATGTTTTTAAAAACCAGTAATACTGTAGTATAGATAAAAATTATAAACAAGTGGCGGATTCAAGGATATAAGCATATCAAAAAAACAGAAACATTGCCCTTTCTATAGCCAAGAATTTATTATTGTATTAGTTTTGATATTGGAGACATTCTTAAAAAAAAAGAAAGTAAATTGACAATCAGATGGACAGATAATTTCCAATAAAAAAAAGCAATTTTTTTTAAAACAAAAACAAAAAAAAAAAAAAATATTCAATTTGATGTTTCAACTTTTATTTTTCTACCTCTTTTAATCTCAAATGAATTTATATTAAAAGCAAACAGCCTCAAGTAATATAATAATATTCTTTGTCAGTGTATTAAACTCTTATAATAATTTGTTTAATAAAAAAATAAAAATAACAGTATAAATGGATAAAAGTTTTAGTAAATAATAGCTGCCCCATCTACCACCACGTTATTCAAAATGAATCCTTTCCCTTCTTGCTTGCGTTTCACTTTTAACCCAGCGGCTAATTAATTAAAAGATAAAAAAAATAAAATTATTAAAGTGAAACTTTTATTTGATCCTCTCAAATTTTTTCGCTCTTCTATCAGCATGTGACGTCACAAGTCGTGATGACAAAAATCGGAAAATTGAAATTTAATATATATGATGAATTATAAAAAAATAATTGTGAGATTTAATTATTCAATTTTTAAATTGATAAAATATAATTTTTAAAATAATTTAAAATGATTCAAATCTTCAATTACTAATTAAATATTGTTCTCAGTTTTTAACATGCGTCTACTGATTTCCCATTTTCCAATTATTAAATTAAGATTAAAAACGCGATTTTAATACCCTTAATTGAATAATATTCTGAAAATTTTCAGTTAAAAGCCTACGATCCGAATACAAAGTTTCACTTGGATCGTGTTTTCATAAAACCACACAATGATTTTTTAGTTTTTTTTTTTTTAGATATTTTTCTTTCTTAAAGCTCTTCAGGGAATACTGTTTGCATGTTTTTGCCGATAAGATGGCGTTAGAGGGCTTAAAATGTTAACAAAAAATCCCAACTATTACGAAAATTTCCTAACAGATTGGGGTCCGAAACATCGACCAAAAGAAATTAAAATAGTTTTTTATTCTCCTGGCTGGACATCTACCTTCTTTACGATTAATATACTGTATAACAGCCATTTTGAACTTTTATTTAGTAATTATTTATTATTTTTCTTTTAATTAAAATATAATTAAATCTCTCAAATTAAAAATAATAATAATTGTTATATAATTAAATTTTTTTTTCTTTTCCCTTAACTACACCAGCTAGCCCCATTGATAAGAAAAGAAAAAAAAAATTTAATTATATAACAATTTTTATTATTTTTAATTTGAGAGATTTAATTATATTTTAATTTAAAAAAATTTAAATTAAATTTAATATATATGACGAATTATAAAAAAATAATTGTGAGATTTAATTATTCAATTTTTAAATTGATAAAATATAATTTTTAAAATAATTTAAAAATGATTCAAATTACTAAATAAATATTGTTCTCAGTTTTTAACATGCGTCTATTGATTATCCCATTTTCTCCAATTATTAAGTTAAGATTAAAAAACGCGATTTTAATACCCTTAATTGAATAATTTTCTGAAAATTTTCAGTTTAAACGCATACGATCCGAAAAAAAAAAAGTTTCACTTGCATCGTGGTTTCATAAAATCACACAATGTTTTTTTGTTCTAAACAATTTTCAATCACTAGGGTGAATATTAGCAAAATAAATTTTAATAACATTTTTTTTTCTACTTTTGTTATTTTTGTTTTTGTTGACTGGGAAAGAAAGAAAGGGGGGGGGAGGGGGAGGGGAGAAAAAAAAACCAAAGATGTTCTTATACTTTTAGCCTTATTTCCTCAGAGACTAGATCTCTTTATCCAAGAAAAGATAAAGCCTTTATCCTCTCCGGAGAATATTAGAAATCTATACTATTTTTTTTTTTTTTTTTTTTTAGTACAGTGTGTTCCAAAGAAATGACATCAAGATAAATAGTTCCATCTACTTTATTTTTGTTAGATAAATTTCTTTCCATTATATATGAAATATAAGAATATTTTTCTACGGCCCGCTTTTAATATAGAGTTATTGATTCTATCTAAAATGAAAAATCTTGTGAAGATTTTTTTTTTGAATACAAATTGAGAGATAGGTTATGATTATTAAAAATTTTTTAAACAGATAGATTTTATAGACGATCTCTATTATAACTTAAGAACATAAGGGGATTGAAAAGGCCAGATTGAATCTTTGGTCCTAAAATACTCAGGCATTTTAATCTCACAAAGGGAGTGCATAGCCTTCATTCATAACACCGATTTGAACGAAATTTTTTTTATGTGTAGTACTTAATGAAAAACAAATTTTGTTAAAGCGAGAGAACACCGTTCGACTAAAAAAAAAAAAAAATGTTAAAGATTTTACCAGCATGTCTTAAGCCGTTGCTAACAATAACATTTACAACTGCGATGGGTAAATCGGTAGCGTTCATTCTTTGTAAACATGAAATCCAGAGTTCGAATCTCGCCCTGTGCAACTAATTTTTTTGTGTAATTTATTTTTTTTTGGATTTCTAAGAATATTTTTTAATATTAATAAATAAATAAAAAAGTTTTTTGAATTATTGGCTTTTAATTGTTAACATGTTGTTACATAAAAACATACATCAAATTTTTTTTGAAATTTTCCTTATTGTTATGTATTCATTAAATATTAAATATTATTGTCCTTTATTTATGTGTTCATTTAATAGTAATATATTTCTCGTATAATATTAAATATTTCCTTATACTATATTATATTTTTGACAGAAAGCATTTGAATTTTCTTTAAATATATGTAACATGTTAAAAATTAAAAGCCAATAATTAAAAAAAAACTTTTTATTTATTTATTAATATTAAAAAATATTCTTAAAAATCCAAAAAAAATTAGTTGCAGAGGGCGAGATTCGAACTCTGGATTTCATGTTTACAAAGAATGAACGCTACCTATCTAACCATCGCGGCTTTTGTAAATGTTATTGTTAGCAACGGCTTAAGACATGCTGGCAAAATCTTTAACATTTTTTTTTTAGACGAACCGTTGAGTAGTGCGTTCTCTCGCTTTAACAGAATTTGTTTTTCATTAAGTACTACACATAAAAAAATTTTCGTTCACTCCCCTTGTGAGAACAAATTATTCTGGAATAAAAAAAATGTGATTTTTAGAAATCACTGCCTCTTTTTTTTAGATACAGATATTAAATCAAAGTAATATTAATAGACGCCATTTACCTTAATGGTCAAAAATTTTAAGAGAAGCTCAGAAGGCGAATGCTTGCTTACCTGTAACAAAAGAAAATTTTTTATTAAAATTCATTCATTCATTCCGCCTGAATTACAAGTAAATTTCGAAATTCATATATATTACGTCATATAATCTTGTATATATATACTGAAATATTTATTATTATTATTTGAAATTCCTATCGGGTTCCTCCTTTATGCTTTCGTGCACGAAGACACACACCTCAAACCAAACCGGCCTCTGCCCGTAGCTATCTGCCGGTACCCCATCAAGTTACATTATTTCCTATCTATAACTTCTCCTCCTGTTTTCGTTACTAGCTAACCCCCCCCGGTTCCTTTTATCCAACCTCTTCTATGCTATGGAGGATGTCCTAGTTGAGGAGGGACTCCCTCAGCATCGACTCCTTTCGAGGAATGCATCACTGAGAGGGAAACATTCTTTACGTCCCTTCTACAGTACTGTGCAATTGCTCCGACTCAAGCGAACTAACCTCTAAGGGTCCGATACGTGCATTTTATATACAACGACCTCAGCGCCATCTACAGTCATTCCTATGAAGTTAGATACAAACTTCAGCGCCATCTACAGTCATTCCTATGAAGTTAGACACAATCATCAAAGCAAGTGTTTATATAAAAAGCATGATGTTACAATAAGTTATTTGAATTTGATTTTTTAACATAGATAGTACAAATTATTAATATTAAAATTATTCCAATATAATAACAAGTATTTTTACTGATTTCTTCATAAAGTCCTTTCTCTATAAGTGCAAAATTTCATTTCAAAATTACGGGAATTCGGTCAAATAGAGCGTAATAGACAGACAGACACCAGTAAATAATATATTTATTTAGATATAACAATATCTTGCAATATTAATAAGATAGAAGAAGTATTTTCTCCAAGTTTCACTAATACTGATTTAAAATATAAAAACTTTCAAAAACTAGGAAATTATTTTCACTTAAACGTATAGTTTGTATTCTTCTGATGCGGCAAAAAAAAAAAAAAAAATCAAAGTTAATATATTCAAACCAAGAAGTTTGTGACTGTGAAAAAAAAAAGGAAAAACTTTCAAACTATTTTTTCTAATAACAACTGTGGACATATTATGTCAAAACAATTTGAGAAGTTAAAATGTGCGGGGGAGGGGGGGGGTGTCTGTCAAATCTGATGACTGCTGACTGCCCTTGATGGAAATAGCATATGCTGATTAGACAAGAGAGAAGAGAAACGAACGGAGTAATGGCCCTGTCGATGTTCTGGCTATTGATCAATATGGGCACGGGGATGTAATGGTATGTATGTTCTCTACGCACTCTCGGGGATATTCAAGTTGAGTGTAAATTGGAAAAAAAATAAAAATAAAAGAGGAAAATCATTTGTCATTTAACACGAAAATCATTTGGTTTTTTTTGTTTTCATAAGAAATTTTGCATTCATGTTGAGATTTTAATTGAAATACACGTTTTGAGGTCTAAAAAAGTCTGTTTAAAGCAAAAAGGAAATGATCTAAGAGATTGAAATTTTATATTAACCCAGATAAGCCGGAGAAATTTTTTCTTTTAAATTTCAAAAATTTCATTTTACTTCATTAGCTATATTCATTAAATAAGCCTTTAAGTATAAAAAAAATTTTTTTTACTTGAGATTAATTAATTAGGGGGTTTTTCGCGCGTCCTACATATAGGACGCGAGGCTTATAAGGGGTCAAAACACACAATTTAATTTCTATACGTTTTCTTGTTCAACACATTGCAAAATTATTAAAAACACATTTCTAAAGGAAGTAAATAAGTATATTAAAACTAAAGACTAATTAAAACTAACTTTTATTGTGAAATTTATTTTATTTTATTTATTTTGTATACCCAATCCTCCAACACTACATCGAGTTGGTTGTTTTCTTAGAACATTACACCTGCAACGAATGTGCTTTTTCTGAGGTGCAAACCTATCTTATCTTGAGTTTTTTCTTGATTTGACTACCGTCCTTTCGATTTCTTTGGTTTCTTGTAAGATTCCGAGATTGAAATTACGAGCTTTCTTCGCTCTTTTCATTTTACCCTGGCCATTCCGGGGTAGAAGCCAGTTATTATTTATCGCAATATCCAAAAGATGGTTAAATTATTACAACTAATTAAATTATTATTACAAACTCCTTTTTGAAATGTGTTTTTAATAAAGAAAAATACAATTTCTTTCCCCGAATACAAGTTCTTCTGTATATAAGGTTATATTTTGATCAGCCGGATCAACACCGCCCATCTATTTATTTTAGTATAAATTAATCCTGGCTGTTTTTATGGGTTTTCGAGGCATTTTTTAAATGAATAACTCGTAATATTTTGTAAAGTGTAAATCGGATTGCTATTTGGCGCTAAAGAGTCATCATAGTGCCTTCCCAATTTAGGGTAAAGAATTTTTTTTCTGTAAATTCAGAATCAAAATCCTCTTTTTCCTAAGTTTCCAGAGCTTTAGCAAAAGTGCAACCCTTAAAAATTAAAAAATAAACATAAAAAATGCTATAATTATTATTATACATATAAGTTATATTGAAATAAAAAAAGGCAAAAAGATGGTGGATTGTCCTAGCGTCCTATATATAGGTCGCCTATATTCAACAGGCAAAATATATAAATAAATAAAATATTGTACTAATTTTAAGATTTGTTATTAAAAATACAATTAATCATGAATATAATTTTGTCATAAAACTTTAAATTAAATAAAAAATAATGAAGGAGATTATCTTACAAAAATTAATTTGGAGGTCGAACATTTTCAAGCACTAGAAGCTCTTTAGAAAATAATTTTTTTTTCTATCATAAACTAAATAAATTTTCAAATAAAAAATATACAGTGTAATTAGAGGTATTACAGATTAAAATATCAGAAGCTCATCAAAGAATATTTAAAAGAAATACGTTAAAAAAATTATTCAAAAAAAAATTTCTAGCGTCCTTATATAGGACGCCAGGCTATCTGGGTTAAGTTAGGTACGCCCGTAGTACGTGACTAGAAGCTTTTAAATAAAATTGACCACAGAGTACTGATGTACTTTTTCAGTATTTTTACATTTTCTCAAAATTCACTTTAACGATTTTGATTAAAATTCATAAATCTATTCTTTTTTTTTTAGATGCTTTTTAAAATGTATATTTTCATTTTGCCCTTGGGATCATTTGAAGCACACTACTACTATTGTACTTCATAGGAAAGATAGATGAAATAGTTTCCTTGATAACAAAATAAAAGTTTTGAATTCTAATATATAGACGGAAACTAAATATATCTCGACATAAAAAATCTGTAGTGCAAGCACAGAACCAAGGGCGGATACAAGGGGGAGTAAAGGGGTAATTACCCCCCCCCCCTCGAGATTTAAAAAAAAAAACTTTTTAAAAAAAAATTTTTTAATGTAAAATTTTAAAAATTAATACTTAAAAATTTGATTTGTATTTATATTCTGGCAAACAAGTAAAAAATTACCGAAGGTGAGAGAAAGTCGTGCGCTGTGCGACTAGTCACACCAGATTTTTTTTTATTAATAGATAGCAATGTGAAATTTAGTATATATCTATACGAATTAACATAAATTTATTTTAGAAGCTATCTATTAAATTCTATATTTCATGAAAATGACTTTTTAGGTGTATGCATGAAATTCCATTATTATTGCACGAATTCAGTTTTGTTCTATAATTTTTTTTTTTTTTTTTTTAAATTAAATTACAATATAGGATGATCAATTTGACAATTATAAAAAAAAAAAATTAAATATTTTAAACAAATACTTTGTATTCTAATATTAAATTTGTTAAGAATATTATTTTATTATTTTTCTTTTTCATTTAATTCGTTATATAAAATTTATATTTAAAATGGCTAAAATCGCTCAATGTAAAACTACTGATAGCAAAATTGTTTATTGTAATCTTTGCATGAAGACGGTGGGATCGGATCTAAAAGATAACAGATAACCACTGTACCACACGTAAAGAAACATAATATTTTAAGTTAATTTTTTAAATATTATAGAATTTTAAAATTGTTTCTTATTTATCTAGATATCACCTGAAAGTAATGGAAATTAAACCCAAACCTCAACAAAAACAAAAACTGGTAATTACAATAAATTCTTCTTTATCGCAGAATTGATTTTTTTAAGATAAATTCTTGAATTTTTTAAGTCATTTTATTAATAAAGTTATCAATTTATTTGCACGAAATGAAGTTTTTACTGCATGAAAGGATAGTTTTTAATGCATGAAACATGGATTTTTTTATTGCACAAAAATTCGCTCTCTGGAAATAATTAAAAATGTCGACCAAGTCGCTGAGGAAGGGTGTTTACGAGCGCCCGAAATGTCGAAATTTTACTGACTACCCATACTATTGACGGAATTTTTTGACTATTTATTTATTTTTTGTAAGCTTATGTTTTTTTTTCTTCTTTTATTTTATTATTCAAATTTATTAGAAGCCTCGTTATTCTTTGTAAACACATGCATAATAATGCCAAATGTTTTTTAATTCATTTCCGCCTAAAAACGAGTTAAAAACAATTATTTCAAAAATAATAATTAAATTTGTTTGTTTTTTGATTTATTTTTCAGCACGGGGATGTAGAGTATGTTTAAAGACAAAATATTCCTTCGTTTACTTAAACCTAAAATATGTCACTTTCCCTTTACGTACCTTTATTTCTTATTAAACATGAATAAATTAGAATTTATTTAATTATCCTCCCCCCCCCCCGCCCCAACGACATATCTTGCGTTTGTTTTAGTCAGAGAAAATGGAATAATTAATATCCATAGGTACAATTTCTATGCTAATAATTTCAAACAGGTTGTATGCGTGCGGAGAAGAGGGTGTTTGTGGAGGTGCGTGCCATTCATCAGACTGGGAGGGGGGTCAGCATCACCCTGGACCTGACATCAAGGCCTTCTATGAATTGAATTCAATAGAGCATCGAAATCTATTATCAACGCTTGTCAAATGAGCAAATATCAAACATGAACGAATGAAAATTATTGATTCCCCTTCCTCTAACTAAAGGGGGGGGGGGGGGAGGGGGGGTTTAAAAGAATTAACAAGAAGACTATTTACAAATATTCACTCTAATGGGACCTAATTAAATCATAAGGTTTCAACTAGAGCCAACGGTTACCAGTTTAAAGTTAATAATAATATTGGGAAAAAGAGTTACCAGATGAAAAAAATCAAAAATAATTCTTATTTACATTCGTCATTTCGAACACTTGTCGCCTTCATCTTCATTTGCAATTTCGGTGTTTGTTAAATTGCATGAAAATGCATGTTATTGCATGAAATTCCATTATTATTGCACGAATTCAATTTTGTTCTATAGTTTTTAATTTAAATTACAATATTAAATTAAAGGATGAATAAGTTAATAAATACAAAAAAAAAATTTAAATATAAACAAATACTTTGTATACATATGACAAAAGAACATAGCCCTGAAATAAGACTTTTTTTTTGCTCTGAAGATGTGCGCCATAAACGTGGACTCCAACTCAAGATTATCTTTTGATGAAATAATTATTTTAATTATTAAATAAATATTTATTAAAATAAACAAAATAAAAAGGCACAACAATAAAAATAGAGAACAATTTATTTATAATGAAGTTTAATTAATTAAATCATTTATTGTTGTACCTTTTTTTTATTTATTATTTATTTATTGTTTTTTGTTTTTTTTTTAATTAAAAAAAACACTCACACTATTTTCTCATCAATACTCACATTCACACATACATACACACAGTCTTTCAGGGTATATAAGACTTTATACGATAATCGTTATTATGAATAAAATATATTATATATATTGGGGTCCTGGCATTATTAAGCCATTTGGTAAATGGTTTAATTTAATTAAACTTCATTAAAAATAAATATTTCTTTGTTTTTATTGTTGTGCCTTTTTGTTTTGTTTATTTTAATAAATATTTATTTAATAATTAAAATAATTATTTCATCAGAAGATAATCTTGAGTTGCAGATTTTTTAAGTAATTTCAAACATCTGCAGATTTTTTAAATAATTTTAAACAACTGCAGATTTTTAAAATAATTTTAAACAACTGCAGATTTTTAAATAATTTTAAACAACTGCAGATTTTTAAATAAATTTAAACAACTGCAGATTTTTAAATAATTTTAAACAACTGCAGATTTTTAAATAATTTTAAACAACTGCAGATTTTTAAATAATTTTAAACAACTGCAGATTTTCAAATAATTTTAAACAACTGCAGATTTTTAAATGATTTTAAACAACTGCACGTCCACCTTGCAAACCTCAAAGTAAACCTTGATGACATATCACTTATTTTTTGAGCCAAATGTGGTACAATTTGATGACCAATAACCCCGATAGAGCGCATCTTTTCTGAAATTTCCTTAAAAAATTTTTGTAAATGAATATTAAATGAAATCAGCAACACTAAAAGAGGCATTTAAAATAAAAAAAATTCCAATAACAGGTGTTATATCGGTATTTTCTTTTTTTTTTATTCTGTAATATTCTCTCTTAAATTACAAAGTGTTAAATTTTCTGATTAAAAATTAAATCTCCTTTCTCTCTTTCTTTCTTTTAAGGCTTTTTTTCCTTGGCAATATGGAAAAGAAGGAAGGAAGACGTTGGGGAAGTGGGGTGAGGGCGGGGGGGGTGTATTTTTCTCGCCTCGCATCCAAATCCCTCCACAGGGGATTCCGAATTGAGTCAAATTTAGCACCGTCTTAATTTTTTATTAGTCTTTATGTTTTTTGTTTCTTTAATTCTGTTTTTTTTTTTTTTTTTTGGTTTGTAGTTTAATAAACTGACTTCTATGCACAAATATAGGCCTATTAATTATTTAGTATAGAACCTCTATTGTTCGGGCAGGCTAATAATGGTGTCGAAGGAAGAATTGGATAAATTAAAACCAAAAACGAAACTCTGGTGTGATTAACGCACAGCACACCTTTCGGTAATCAAAAGTTGTGGAGTCCCACCAGATATTTTTGTGTTTAGTTGCCCATATAGCATCTTAGTTCCAAACTTGACCATACGTTTCATAGATGTCGCTCAGCTACGAATACTTCCACATCGAGTAAAGTGTACTTCAAACAATTTTCACGAAAAATTCTACTTTCTAAAAAATAATATGATTAATGAATTTTAATCAAATTCGTTACAGCAGTTTTGAAAAAATCGAGAAAAAAAAAAATTACATCAATAAAATACTAATAAGAGGGTAGAAATAAGAGATGCAGCTAAGGTTATTGGGGGGGGTCTTTATTCGATTAATTCACACAGCTGACGTTTCGGTTCCGTGTTTGAAACATCCTCAGAGCTATAATCAAACATATGAAGCGATATCAGAAATTATTACAATCAATAGAAATTCAAATTATATTATATTTTACCTGGCGAAAATCTATGAAGTGTCATAGTGGATTTTATACATTGTTGAATAATTCTTATATAATAGCATAGAGATGGCCAGGTATATAAATGAATCAAAATTTGTATTAAAACTATTATTTATACCTCAGATGGAGTGGTCATTTCTAATTATTAACATTGAAGCGTCGATTGAACGTCTAAGAAGGAAAAATTAAATGAGGATGGTTCAAACACGGAACCGAAACGTCAGATGTGTGAATTAATCGAATAAAAAATAATCTTAGCTGCATCTCTCATTTTTACACTCTTATTAATATAACATCTCAGCTATAAATTGTTTATGTAATAAAATACTAGTACTTTTTGGACGATTTTGTTCAAAAGCTTATTTTCACGCTTCAGGGGGTTAATAGCCTATAAAATTTCAACCTCGTAGCTTTTTTCGTTCTTGAGATCTTTTGTATAGAAGTTGAATAGAATCCATCCATCCTTCTTAGACCTTCAATCGGCTCTTCAATATTGTCGCACATTGATAGCTTACCAACAATCTTCGTGAACATTGATGCAACGTTTCAATGCCCTATTAGACAATAGATCAATCAATTATATAGCTTTCAAGCAAGTAGATTTTTTCTTTGGTATACTTGCTTGAAAACTTTAATTTGAGGGCGATCAAATAAAAGTTTCACTTTATAAAATGCAATAACGTAAATCTCTGGTTTTAACAAAAGCTAGTGTACTTTTTTAATACAATGATATCTCTACCTTCTAGACAAAGTCTAATTTGCCATGATCCAATTTCCGCCTTCATATTCAAAAATATATATTAAAGAAGAAAAATATATATTTTCAATGATAAAAAAAAATTATTAATCTCAAAGTATTAAAAGTTTCTAAATAAAGAAAAAGTTAGTTGAAATCGCTTTCGGGCTTATTTATTGTTCAAATTAAAAAGGTTTTCATGGGATTATATGAAAATTAAATCCGAAAATAAGAACAAAAAAAGACACAGAGCGAGAGGATGCTTTTATTTTATTTTAATGTTGATTAAGAATGAATATAAAAGCGAGAGGCGAATTTTAATGATGCTAATCCAATCATTTATGTTAAACCAAAATGAAGGGGGGGGGGGGGGGAGTCATCTTATATTTGAAATCCCTTTTTGACGTTCTTTGGGGTAATAATTAGCCATTTATTTTTAATTGGAATTAAGCAACAATTAGTTGGACCGGCGGCGGCGGTAAAAGACAAGGATGGGGGGGGGTTAGAGAATCCCATTTTAAATGATGAGTTGTAAAACTTAATTAAATTTATGAAAACGAAAATTGGTAGAATGTTCTTCCTTCTTCTTCTCTCGTGGACTAATTGGCTAAAGTGGCCCCTTGCGGAAATCTCTGCCGCTCCACGGACAATTCTTTTTTTTTTAACTTGGAAGAAATAGGAGAGCAGTTGTGATTGGGGTTAATTAAATATATTACGAAAATTAACTGCAAAAGTCCGAGCGGTTTTAGTTCGGGATGTATTTATTTGCAATTTCTTTTTAACTGCCTGAGATGTAAAGGGCCTCTAGTCGATCAATTTGAGGACTTTTAAGCCCCTAAGGGCCGGTTTTTTCATCTTTGGGTAGAAAGAAAACCTATGGGTAGTGTGCAATGCAGAAACCCTCTTCCAGGGAATAAACTCTCTTCACTATTAAAGGTTTTTTGAAGTTTTCTACTTAATAAAGACATAAAATATAAAAATTATTAAAAATAAAAATTGAAATTAATTTAAATAAATATTATAAATTAAAATAATTAATTTAAAAAATTTTATTTTTACTTTAATTTTACTAAAATTTAAAATTTGAAATGCTTTAGTTGAAGCTTCGTCTCGCCAGAGTGCGCCAGAGGGAGTTGGCCTACCCTCGAACATTGTTTCAACTTGAATATTAGATAATCATCTTCAACACCTTGCCAAATATCCTAGAAATATAATCCTGACTGACATAAAATGAATAATAACAAAAAAAATCTGGTGTGACTGGCGCACAGCACACAACTTTCTCTTACCTTCGGTAATCGAAAGTTGTGACTGTGCTTGTCACACCAGATTTTGTGTCGACATGTATTTAGTTCCCGGCAGTAGGGAATATTTGAATTCAGATGTAAAATTTATAAGTATGAGAAAATATTTATATTTTGTTACCATGGCAACCATTTCTCCTATCTTTCCTATGAAGCACAAGAGTAAAGTGTGCTTCAAACAATTTTGTGGGCAAAACGAGAATATACATTTGAAAGAGCATCTAAAAAATAATTGATTTTTGAATTTTAATCAAAATCGTTAGAGCGAATTTTGAGAAAATCGAAAAAAACTGAAAAAGTACATCAGTAAAGTACTAGTACTCTTTGGCCGATTTTGATTAAAAGCTTATTTTTCCGGTCCCGGGGGGTGTTTAACTTAAATATAAAATTTCAGCCTCATAGCTCAATTCCTTCATGCTTAAAATTGAACACACACACACACACACACACACACCACACACACACACACACAGACAGACCATGTCGCGAAAACCACTTTTTTGGATTCAGGGGACCTCAAAACGTGAAGATCCATCAAAATCTCGACATCGAATTTTTGACATGAATCCAATACTTTCTCTCATATATATATTACATATATACATAGGTAAGAGAAAGTAAAAGGGATAGATTGAAGACTGCCTCTGTTATTTTTATGCGTGAAGTTACGATGCTGGTGCCAGGCTTGTGTTTCTAATATCACCACTTTACTAAATCGTACCCAGAGCTTTTGACTCCGACTAATTTAACAGAGACCTTGGCAAAAAATTCAACATATATACATATACTCCAAGGCTGGGTTATGCAAATGAAAAACAAATGGCTGCCTCAGTTACCAGTGGACCTAACCTTTTGCATATTGTAAAATATATCACGTTATTGTTAAAATAAGTTGAATCAAAATGAAAATAACAAATATTATTTACTTCTTTTTTAAATAAAATGATGGGAGTTTACTATAAGAATAAAAATGAAGAGGGTTTCTGCACTACAAAAAAAAAGCACTTTAATAGACACTTCACTAACTACCCAAACATGAAAAAACCGGCCCTAAATAGTTTTATTAGTATTTTTTAACTGTTAGAAACGACCGTTTTTGAGAGCAATATACATATATCTGGCTCTCAAAATGTATTTGAATCTGAGCATCGGGGGGAGCTTGCGCCGAATGTAAAAAATTTTCCCTTGCATCGTGGTTTCATAAAACCCTACAATGATTTTTTTTGTTGCTAATAGATAAATAATAGATAATTTAGTATCTATACGAATTACATATTTTAGAAGCTATCTATCCAATCCTATTTTGCATGAAAATGCACGTTATTGCATATAATTCCATTTTTGTTGCACGAATTCAGTTTTGTTCTATATTTATTTTTTTTTCCCGCGACCCTTGGTATAAAAGCCACTACGCCAAGCCCGAGGGCAACTAAATACTTAATCACTCGAGACTCTTGGCACAGGAAATATCTAATTGGAAACACAGGGCCTTCCGGGGAAGGGGATGTTTCATTTTTGCTGATAAAAATAATATTTCTATTTCCTAATAAATTCTCGATTGGAAATCTTTTTGAATTATTTTATCGAGAAAAAGAGAAAAAGAAACGACGTCAATTTGATCGTTGCAATTGTTACGTAGATAAAGAAGACATAAATTCTGACAAAATGATATATGAAAGCTGGAATTGCAATAGATAGGGAGAAATAAAAGGGTAGGTATAGGGGGGGGGGGGGGTTGATAAAACGATGTGGAAAGATGGGAGATTATTGTTTTATAAAATTGAAAAACGAAAAAAAAAAAAAAATCATCATCAAGATCAATTAATTAAGAGGAAAATTATAAATATTAATTTTGATCCGTGGTTCGACTCCCGGCCTGCACACCATTATTTTTTCGGATATATGAATTTAGTAAATATTTAATTATTAATTTTGAAATGAGAAAGATAAAAATCGAATACTTTCTCTCTATATATTTCATATCTAGGGTAAGAGAAAGTAAAAAATATTTTAGGGATATAAAAGTGCGTGTACACGAGTCAGGAGGCCACATTGAATCTTTGGTCAAAATATACTGACAAGGGGAGTGCATAGCCTTCATAACACCGATTTAAACGATAATTTTTTAATGCGTATTAATTAATGAAAAACAAATTCTGTTAAAGCGAGAGAACGCACTTCTCAACCGTTTGTCTAAAAAAAAAAAAAAAATTGTTAAAGATTTTGCCAGCCGTTGCTAACAATAACATTTACAAAAGCCGTGATGGGTAGATCGGTAGCGTTCATTCTTTGTAAACATGAAATCCCGAGTTCAAATCTCGCCTTGTGCAACTAATTTTTTTTTTGTGTAATTTATTATTTACTTGTGTATTATTATTATTTTTGGATTTCTAAGAATATTTTTTAATATTAATAAATAAATAAAAAGTTTTTTTTTTAATTATTGGCTTTTAATTTTAAACATGTTGTTACATATATTTAAAGAAAATTCAAATGCTTTCTGTCAAAAATATAATACAGTATAAGGAAATATTTAATATTATACGATTAATATATTACTATATAAATGAACACATAAATAAATGTACATTAATATTTAATATTTAATGAATACATAAAAATATAAAAATTTGAAAATTTTTGAAATTATTCCCGATACCATGAAAACCGTTTATTTTACTAAAAAATGTTAAAGGACTTTTTTTTTAGTAAATTGAATGCTCTTCAAAAAATTACTGATGACTTTTTTTGCTGGACCAACCGTTAAGGAGTTACAGGTGTTAATAGTCAAATTTAGGGGAAACCGATGAACTTTGACCATCTGGCGGGCCAGGTAAACGTTCTCCAATCGGTCTAAAATTTTGCAGGTAATTTTTAGTTAAATAAAAGAACAAAATGAGGGGTACGTGTTTTCAGATTTCAGATTTTTATTTTTTAGCCATCTATAAACTTGGACCACCCTAATATATAAGATTAGGCCTGTATATATATATAGATTACAGTAATCACAATCAAAATAGTTTTAATTACGTTTTTTTTTTTTTTAGATTATAAATACAATTGATCAAAAATAAAAAAAAAACATGAAAAAGTTAAAAATATTTTTAAAGTGAAACTTTATTTTCATCGACACAAATTTTTTCGTTTCTCTATCAGCATGTCGCGTTACAAGCCGTGACGTCAAAGGCCGTGACGCTACAAGTTATGACGTCACAAGCCATGACGACAAAAATAGGAAATTTGAAATTTATTATATATGACGAATTATAAAAAAATAATTGTGAGATTTAATTATTCAATTTTTAAATTGATAAAATATAATTTTTAAAATAATTTAAAAATGATTCAAATTACTAAATAAATATTGTTCTCAGTTTTTAACATGCGTCTATTGATTTCCCATTTTCCAATTATTAAGTTAAGATTAAAAACGCGATTTTAATACCCTTAATTGAATAATTCTTAGTTAAAAGCCTACGATCCGAAAAAAGTTTCACTTGCATCGTGGTTTCATAAAACTCTTTTTTTTTTAGAGATTAAAGTAATGTTCATATTTCTTTGATATTTTGGTTATTTTTAGAGATATTTGGTTCTTTCTCTTATTTAGGCTAAGGGGTTAGGGGGGGGGGCGCCTTTAAATAAAACATAAATATATTTTTTTAACTCAACAAAAATAAAATCATTTTTTTTTTCCTCATATCCTGCGATATAATTACATTTATCCAAAATTTATTTACCCACTTTTTGTTTTTGTCTTTTGCTATATTTTATTGGAAAAAATAAATCATCACTTCCAACTTATTAAAAGATAAAAAAAAAAAAAAAGGAAATATCCGATATTGTTTTATTAAAAATATTTTGCGAATAAAACAAAAACAAAATAGCATTAGAATAATAATAAATCTTTAAAAGAAAAAAACAACTTTGTTTTCCTTTTCCTTTTGCTTTCCCTCAATGAATATAACGTATGCCTGATAATAAACAATATAAACAAATAAAATATAGTGCATTTATTAGTTCCGCAGTCCCGCTTTCTGCAAGGGAATCCCCCCCCCACCCCACTGGACCCATTATTTTTCCAAATTCTCCAGTGGATATTATCTTCTATGATGGTCTCAGGTACAACGAAGCAGCGGAGAAGCTTGGGAAACAAACACCTTTTACAAGATCAGAAGCGTTCAGCGGAATTGGGAAGAACACAACCCGGGATACTCAGGATTCAAAGGAAAAGAACAGCTATGGAGAGAATATCCAAAAGTGAAGCAGTCAAGTGAAATGCAATGAAGAAAAAGCATAGAAGGAACTGGCGAAGTGTGTTAGATCAGGAGAATAGTCAAAGCATGATATTGTTGCGGTCCGGTCACATTCAAAATTTGCGCCCTCAAATTAATTCCAAAACAATAGGGTAAACATTTGAAAACTTAAATATTCAAGAACTATAAAAATTATTTCGAAACAAATATATTTTTTTATTTAAACAATAAACATTTAACATCATCAATTAACCATTTTTTATCAATTACAAAAATTGTTGTAATTTTATATATTTTTTTATTCATGAGTTGGCACAACCTTCGGGGCCTAAAGGCAAACACCTGCCTTACCTGCCTTGAGCTATGAGCTCTCTCGCTCTTTGGACTTCAAGCAATAAACATCCCCTCTGGTTGACCAACAACAAAAACACCTAACCACGTGTTAGCTTCAATATTTGTTAAATCTTATATAAAGTTTATTTTTGTTCGTTAACAAAAATCCTTTTATTTATATTTCCCTTAAAGCAAACTACAAACTACCCACAATATTAATACATATGCAGCTCGATCGACCCCAGATCATCTCAAAGATTGTGGAGCCCTGATACACAAGAGAAGAGAAGTTTGGGGAGCATAGTCTGTCATCAAAGGAGCTTCCATTCCTAGAACCTCGCCATATCTCACAAGGGGTGTGCTTAGCCTTCATAACACATGAACGAACATTTTTTTTTAATAAAAACAAATTCTGTTAAAGCGAGAGAACGTCGTTCGTCTAAAAAAAAAAAATGTTAAAGATTTTGCCAGCATGTCTTAATAAGCCGTTGCTAACAATAACATTTACAAAAGCCGCGATGGGTAGATTGGTAGCGTTCATTCTTTGTAAACATGAAATCCCGAGTTCGAATCTCGCTCTGTGCAACTAATTTTTTTTGTGTAACTTTTTTTTTTTTAGAATATTTTTTAATATTCATAAATAAATAAAAAGTTTTTTTTTTTTATAATTATTGGCTTTTAATTTTAACATGTTCCATATATTTAAAGAAAATTCAAATGCTTTCTGTTAAATAATACAGTATAAGAATTTAATATTATTCGACAAATATATTATGAACACATAAATAAATGTGCAATAATATTTAATATATTTATTGAATACATAACAATAAGGAAAATTTCAAAAAGTTTCTAAAATTTTTTATATTTTTAAAGTGAAACCGCGCAGAGCCTTGGTAGTTTAAGCGCCCTTATTCCCCAACAATAATAATAAAAGTGAAACTTTTATTTTATCCCCTCAAATTTTTTCGCTCTTCTATCAGCATGTCGCGTTATAAGCCGTGACGTCAAAAATAGGAAAGTTGAAATTTAATATATATGACGAATTATAAAAAAAAATAATTGTGAGATTTAATTATTTAATTTTTAAATTGATAAAATATAATTTTTAAAATAATTTAAAATGATTCAAATACTAAATAAATATTTTTTTTTCAGTTTTTAACATGCATTTCCCATTTTCCCAATTATTAAGTTAAGATTAAAAAACACGATTTTAATACCCTTAATTGTGAATAATTTTCTGAAAATTTTCAATTAAACGCCTACGATCCGAAAAAAAAAGTTTCACTTGCATCGTGATTTCATAAAACCACTTCATGATTTTATGTATTCATTAAATATTAAATATTATTGTACAGTGAGTGTCAATATTAAGTCCCACCCATGCGTTTTCTACTTGTGATTATTTCATTGTTTCGGTCTCGACTTTTTTTTATTTTATATTTAAGTTTTGTCTCAATTGAGACCGAAACGTTAGCTTAATGGGCCTTAAATAAATGAAACAGCTCTTCTTTCTTCATCCTGTTTCTCATTAATAATATACATTTATAGGTAAGAGAGAGTAAAAAACGAAACCTCGGGTGGGTGACCCCGATGTATCAGCTTGTGAAACGCCTCAGTAGTCGAATAGGGCAAAAATTATAAAACACAAGGTGATATATTTCAATTTTTTGGTATAAACATTTCACACGTATTTTGAAAATAACACACCAAAATATCAAAGTATTTTTTTTTTAATTTTAATTTATCAGACAGCCAAGTTTTAGTGATAATAAAAAAAAAAAGAACAATTTTTTATTTTTTAATGAAAAGTTCCGCTTTAATTTCATTTAAAATTATTATTTTCAATTGAATCAATTGAAAAAACAAGTTGAGAGCAGTTTAAAGTTTATTTTACTGGTAAATTAAGAGACCTTAGAAGGAAGGTTGTCTAATTGAGAGTTCACTCGGCAAATCCTCTTAGCATCGGCACACTAATAAGCCTCCTATAGTGCCCCCGAAAACTCAAAAACGATGACAAGTTCTAAAGATGAATGAAATAAAGAAAAAAAAAAAAGAGAGAGAGAAAAAAAAACTTCCCCCCAAGAGAGAGAGAGAGAGAAGCTCTTTAAATAAATAAAGAAGTTTTCGCCTCAAACTTTCAAGAAATGATTTCAAACTTGAAGAAAATTCAACTACGTACTAGATACACTAATTTTTAATTTCAATTGTTGAACTTGTTGAATTGATTCCGGGGGGGGGGAAACCCTCAGGGGATTTTATAAAGTCATCTAAATTAATAATTTCCTCTACTCTTTGATTTTTTTTTTATTAAATTAAAGAAAATACGGTGTTCAAATTAAAACACAAAATATTTTAAAAATTTTGGAAATAAACACAAAATTGAGAGAAACAGCCAAAAGGAAAAAAAAAATCTGGTGTGACTGATTGCACAACTTTCTCTTACCTTCGGTAATGAAAGTTGTGTTCTGTGCTTGTCACACCAGATTTTTTTTTGAGACGAAATATATTTAGTTTCCGCCAATATACCATAAATATGGGAAAATTTTTTTATATTTTGTTACCATGGTCTCCTATCTTTCCTATGAAGTCCGAGAGTAAAGTTTTTAATTATTGGCTTTTAATTTTTAACATGTTGTTATATATATTTAAAGAAAATTCAAATGCTTTCTGTCAAAAATATAATATAAGGAAATATTTAATATTATACGAGAAATATATTACTATATTAATTGAACACATAAATAAATTTACAATAAAAGTCAACAATTAAAAAAAACTTTTTATTTATTTATTAATATTAAAAAAATATTCTCTCGCTTTAACAGAATTTGTTTTTCATTAAGTACTATGCATAAAAAAAATTTCGTTCAAATCGGTGTTATGAAGGCTATGCACTCCCCTTGTATGACCCAAAGTTTCTACCAAAGGCGGGCACCGCTTAAACTTAAATTTGAAATTAAATTGACGAGTTTTTAAAGAACTATTTTGATAAAGAATCAATTCCAATTGTGGCTACCAAATGTGTGTATATTGCTTATGTAACTGTGTGTGTGTGTGTGAAAGATAGAGAAGAGAGTCCAAACTTTAGATAACCACTCAAGAGGAATTTTTGATGTGCTGCAATTTCCTGTGGCCTACAATAAGAAGAAGAAGAAAAAAAAACCTCGAGTCTTTTCTTTTCTCTCTTACACCCCCCCCCCCCCCACCCACACACACCTCGTTCGAATTTAATTGAATTGGAAAATCCATTTGACCTTTATACTGTTTATAGGGAATATTAAGAGAGTGAAGACAAAAAGACAAGTCATTTAAATTTTAAAAAATCTGGTGTGAGTGGTCACACAGAACATAACTTTCTCTTCCTTTTTTAAAGAAAGAGGTATGGTGAGTAAAAAAAGGAATTTAAATAATCAGGAATGCGCCATTATTATTATTTATAACTTTCTCTTATCAAAGGTAAGAGAAATTTGTGTGCTGTGCTTGTCACACCAGATTTTTTGTGTCAACATATATTTAGTTTCCGGTGATATTTTAGAATTCAAGATGTGAAATTTATAAACATTATTAAGGGAATTTTTAATTATAGACCACATGATTCATACTTCGCGCTCTACTTTGCGCTCTTAATAATTTATTTTGACATTTTTATTTTTTTAACTCTGATACGAAAAGGTCTCAACAGTTGGTAGGCCGTATATGAAACTAGAAGTTAACTCCAGACGATATACGAAAGATTGACATAAATATAATTTTATAAATAGAATATCAGAATAAATTGCTCAGGGGCCCACGATTTGTGGGTACGTGGATGGCGACCACGAGCTACCCGAGCTGGGACTGACAGTCCTTCTAATCTTTGCATGTCAGTCTCTTCCTTCCTCTTTTCAGGCGTCAGACCGTGCGACGGGCCGGCCTGTTCTATTTCTTCCGTTCGTAAATAACCCATTCCAAGACCCCTTTCCCGCCGACCCCGCACCGCGGGATTTAAGGCGAAGATAGAAGAAGAATATCAGAATAAAATTAAATATATTATATAAATTGTTTCAGAAATAATCTTTAAAAAGCGATTGTTTTAGGTAAATACTAATTTCTTTTGTAAATACTAATTAATAAATTGTTTTAGTTTAAGGAACCATCTATCTAAAATTCATTTATCCACCTGGAACGAAGTTAAATATAAAATAGTAAAGGAAGAATATTATATATATAATTCGCTAATGTCCGTCTGTTTGTCTGTCTGTATTTAGGCAACTTCCCGTTGGAATTTTGAAATGAAATTTTATATGCTTAAAGAGGACATTCTCGGGATTACAGTAAAATTATTTTCATCCCGAAATTCTTATAAATTTTTGAGTTATTAATTCTTAAAGTTACAATTTCTCCCATAGGAAATATATAGAGAAATATTTATGTATTCTTTTCATTTTGTGTATTCCATGAATCCTCAAACAGTTACTGAATTGGAATGGAATAATAATAATTTTCTTTTCATAATTAAGAAGAAAAGGCGAGGGTCCAGGGGGACGAAGCCTTCCGGACAGGCCTGAAGCCCGCCGAAGGCTAGTTTATTAAAAATATATAAATAATGTACAACGTTTCGACTGTTTATTCTGCAGCCGTTCTCAAATACTGTGCACTTACTCTGATTCAAGACTGTCATGTCCGTTACGTGCCTTTTTATATACAACAACGTCAGCGCCATCTGCAGGCATTCCTATGAAGTTAGGTTCAAATTTTCCCGCCAATTTTCATTCATTCCCATGTTCTGTGATAAATATAAAACCTTGTAGTTCAATTCCTTCTTTATTTATTGTGAAACACACACACACACACACACACACATACATTCCATTGAATTTTTTTATATGAATGCCATACTTTATATATATATAGGCAAGTGAAAGGAAAAAATTAGGAGAGTGGCTCTAAATTTCTCAATGGCGGAAAAATTCAAAAAATCAAAATTTTTCAGCCTCCCCATTTGGAGATGAATTTGAATTCCTAGATTGTGATATGGATATCAGAGAATTTAAAAAATAAATTTATGATACTTATTAGCGTACTTGTCAAAGGCAAAAAAATATTTATTTATTTTTTTGTTTTGTTTTGTTACTATCCAATCTTCAAAGGCTTTATTTAAAAAAAAAAAAATAATTCGTGGAATTTGAGATTAAAAAAAAATCAATGTTAATGCATTCATTATTTTAATGAAATAATAGCCACTGAAACGTTGGACTTTTAATTAAAATACATAGAGAAAATAAATGTTTTTTTGTGAAGACCTTGACAAGTTATTAAATAAATTGCGAAAAAATAGAAGAAAAAAAAAATATATTCCACTCCCCTTTCTCTCAAACAAAATTCTGGATATATATACAGCATTAGAATGTGCTGGCGCCTTTAGAAAATAATTTGTCAACGTTTCCAGGGAAGATCACACTTATCATCAGGACCTACGATTAGTCAAACAATTGCTTCTACTCGTAGAAATAGAAAAAATAAAATAAACTTATAGTAGCAAAGTAACTAATAAATATTACTTCACGACATTATGAAATAATTTTTAAAATCATAATTATTTAAATATTAAAAAGGTACAACAATGAAAATTTATTTATAATGAAGTTTAAAATCATTTATAAATTTTATTTATTTTAATAATAATTAATTTAATAATAAACATGTCTATGTGTGTATATGTAAACAATTTGTCAATAATAATTTGTACAGTTTAGAGAGTGTATACTAATATTTTAAAAATACAATATTTGAATTTCGTGTCAAATTGTATGTAGGGGCGCTGCGATCGCTCATGTGTAGATGGCGTGCAGGTCGAGAAGCGGCAGCCATCTTGTTTTCTCAACCAGTTCAATTGAGATTGTCACAGATGTAACAACCTTTGTAATCTTAGCTGAATTGTACCTGAGGAGAAGGCCACAGAATGAGTGCCTGAAACGTTGTAATTTCTACAAATAAACCACAGTTAAAACGAAATTCTAATTATTTTACTAATGATAACAACTGTGAAAGCCTAAACTCCAAAATTTAATAATAATTTTATTTTTTAATAGATGACATTTTTTTTTTATAAACAAGAAATACAAAATTGTAAGACAAGAATTACAGATATTGCTCAATGAACAGCTATTTTGTATGTTTAATTGTTAGTTTTATTTTGTAATTTTTGTTTGTTTGTTTTTAGCTACCCGCTATTGGGCTAAAAACTACAAAATACACATTTCTCAAATTAATATCAACAATACAAAATTAATATAATATAAAAAACAAAACAAAAGCAAAATTACTACAATAAAAAAAGCAAAACAAAACCAAAATTAATACAGTACACAAAACAAATTAAGTAATTTTTAAGTAAAAATAAAAAAAATAAAAATGTCATCAACTATGTTAATTAAATTATAATTAAATTAATAATAATTATTAAAATAAATAAATAAAATTTATAACTGATTTTAAACTTCATTATAAACATTGTTGTACCTTTTTATTTAAATAATTAATAATCCTAATTATTTTCAAAATGAGAAGTATTTAATGTACAACTAGTATTTATTATGATTTTGCTAGTATATGTTTATTTTATTTTATTTTTCTCTCGAAGCAATTGACCCGCTGATTCATTTCCCTTTTGCCCTTTCAAAGCCCTTTTACATACAACATATATTCCGTATAAATATATTATATAGATACACAAAGCGGGGGTGTATATTTCAGTATTATATAATCTACTCTCTCCGGCTCGTTTGCTTTCCCTTGAATGAATTGAGAATTAGTTGATTACAAAAGTTCCCTCTTTTTCTGTTTTGCATTCATAAAAAAAAAGAAATATCAGCTTGGATATTTGTAGTTCAAGGTTAAGTAAGAATCCCTTAAGAAATAATCCCTTCTTTCTATATAACATACATTTAAGAAAAG
>JAKCPI010004014.1:0-25187 GCA_023213315.1 Euborellia annulipes
TCAAGCCATAGGCCATAGGGCTTCCAAATTTACAAAAAATTTTTACAAAATACATGTATATATAAAAACAATTAATATAAACAATATGGTAATACAAAGCAACAAAACAACTAGTATACAAACATAAATATTATACAAAAACATAATAAAAAATAAACGTCAATCCAAACAAAATATACAAATAAACATTATACAAAAACACAATACCAAAATATAGACTAGAAAAAAACATGATATAATTAAAGCCTATGAAATAAATACTAGCGAGACTGTCTAAATGGCTATTTCACATTCTTCTAGAAAGCTTGCTGTGGCTTTGACTATGGATTCTGTTGGGCTCTTGATAATTTCATGGAGGGATGGAGGGTCTCGAAAATTAGGCTGTATTTTTCGTAGGTATGTGTTTCGTTGACTGAGATATAGTTGACATTCTAATACTAGGTGCTGTGGTGTAGCTGGCGTAGGTCCGCACTTGCAGTCTGGTGACGGGACTATTGAAAACCTGTTCAGGTGGGCTGCGCATCTTGTGTGATTGATTCTTAAACGGTTGAATGTTACGATTTCTTTTCTGGATAAGTTTGGGGTATATAGGAACCACGGTGGAGAGGGTGATGGCTTAATTTTGTATAGAGCTTGGCCTTTTGTCAGTGCTGTGTATTCCCAGTGGTTTTTCCAATCATTTTTGACCTTGCATTTTAAGATTGCAAATGCATCCTGCCATGGAGTGGGTTGATGTAGACTGGTTCCGGAATAGCTTGCTCTTTTGGCCATTATGTCTGCGATATTATTTCCTTGGCTATTTGAGTGACTTTTTGTCCAATTTAGAGTGATTATTTGCTCTTGTTCTGCAGCCTTTTTAGTTAAGTTTAAGATTTCTGCTTGAATAATATCTATTTTACCTCCTTTTTTAGCGGTTCGAATTGACTCGAGTGCTGATTTGCTGTCCGACGTAATGAGGTTGAATTTATTTTTAGTCTCCACTATGTAAGTAAGAGCTTGCTTTATAGCGGTAATCTCAGCAGTAAAAATTGAATAAGATGAAGGAAGCTTGTATAGTTTGAAGAATGTTGATGAGGATTCAAATATGGCGCATCCTACCTTGTCATTTGCCTTCGAGCCATCGGTAAATAATTCCAATCCTTCAAACTTTTCGGATATTGGTTGGTTGTCCAATTTAATAATCAGATTATTGTGGACGGATAGAGGATCAATTTGAAATTTCGGAAACAAAGAGGATTTTTGGATATTAATATCCAGATTTTGAATATTAATTGCAGAACTGATAAGAGGAGGAATGTTGGTGTAGTAACTATAGGAATTATTACGGTATGAATGGATTAATGAGAATATTGATTCTATTGTTGGGTGGTATATTCTTGAAAGCCTTTTTAATATGAATTTTTCGGCCAGAAGACGTCTTCTAAAATTTAACGGGGGGTCATTGGCTTCAACTAGAATTGCGTTGGTTGGAGAAGTACGCAAATAGCCTAAGCAACATCTTAATGCTTTGAACTGAAGACGGTCGAGAGGAAGCAGTGTACTATAACTTGCGGACCCGAAGAGGAACCCACCATACTCTATTCTTGATCTGATTAGAGCTTTATAGATTGTTAGCAATGAGTAAGGGTGCGCTCCCCAAGATAGTGCGGCTAAGACTCTTAGAATATTTAGACTACGGGAACATTTTTCTATTAAATAACTAACTTGTGCTTTCCAGAGTAACTTTGAATCGAGGTATATTCCTAGATATTTGATTTTAGAGAATACTGGAAATACTTCATTTCCCAAACTAATTTGATTTATGGGATTTAATCTTTTTCGAGAAAATATGCCAACCGACGATTTACTAACCGATATATTTAAACTTATATTATCTAAGTATTTCTTCAATTTTTTGATTGATGTATCTACATCCGAAATACATTCCCTGAGACAGTTATGTGAGGAGTAAATGACCAAGTCATCCGCGTATTGTAAAACGCTTGAATTGCTTGCTACCTCCTGAATTAAATCATACGTGTAGCATATGAACAATAGGGGGCTAATAACGGAGCCTTGAGGAATACCTTTAAATAAAGTACGAGAAATTAAGCCCGACTCGGATCTTACATAAATATTTCTACCAAAGAGCAACTTAATAATTAGCTTTGCAGTGGACGTTCCTATTCCTAATTCTATAATTTTTTCAAATAATCTCTTTAAATCGACATTGTCATAAGCTGCCTCTAAGTCTATAAATGTGGCTAGCGTAATACCCCTCCGAGCGAAAGATTCTTGAATATTGTTAATCAAAATAGTAAGGTTGTCTAATGTTGAATATCCCGATCTAAACCCTAAAGAATGTAAAGGTAACTTATAATTAGTCTCAAGAAAGTATTCCATTCTGGATTTTATTAATTTTTCAAAAAGCTTTAAAAGGCACGAGGATAACGCTATTGGCCTAAAATTTTTCCCATCGTTTTTACTTTTTCCCGGTTTTAAAATTGGTAATATCAACTGTTCTTTCCAAGCTGGAGGAAGATTATGAGTATACCTAATGGTATTGAAAATCTCTAATAGAAAAGACAAGGCCGCAATGGGGAGGTGCCTCAGCATCGCGTATACAATGTCATCTAACCCGGGCGCAGAATCTGGCGTATTGGCCAGAGCTTTTTCCATTTCGTTCAGTGTAAATGGGGAGCCAAGAATATCTGTAGAATGGGAATTTATATCAAGGAAATTCTCACTGATAGGGACACATGGTGGGGCCAATTTATTAAGAAACTCTTCCACAACTTCCGAGTCAACACATCCCTGAAAACTATTGGAAGATTTGTTTAAGCTTTTGATCTTTTTCCAAACCTCGCTGTTTTTGGTCCTAGGTGTTATACTTTGACAAAATTCCGCCCATGATTGTCTTTTGGCTTGTTTAATAGTTTTCTTCGCCACCGCTTGATTTTTTTTAAGAATTAGAAAATTTTCTAAAATGGGATTCAATTTATAATTATTATGCGCCAATTTTCTGTTTTTTATTGCTTCCTCACATTCTTTTGTCCACCAGCACATAGGTGGACGTTTCGAATAATGAGGTTTAGTACGCGGAATAGCGAGAGTAGCTGATTTTATTATTAAAGCTGAGATAAAACTATATTTTGTATCAACAGAGGAATAATGAGGGGCTTGCTTAAATTCATTGATTATTATAATTTGGTAGAGTTTCCAATCTGCATCTTTTATTTTCCACTTAGGAAAAAAGAGCGACTGGTTACTATGGTAATTTTGTAAGAAATTCATCAAAATCGGAAAGTGATCAGACCCCATTGTGTCTGATAAAACCTGCCAGGTAAAGAGGGGCGCTATTTGAGCTGAACAAAAAGAGATGTCAATGGCCGAACCACTATTTAAGTTAAAACTCAATCTAGTTACTGATCCATCATTGAGTGGAATCAGATTAAAATTTTCACAGATATTCGAGAGTACCTCCCCTTGGCGGTCTTCAAAATTGCACCCCCATAGTTGGGATTTTGAATTAAAATCTCCTAATAAAAGTACCGGTTGAGGTATGTTTTCGAGGGCTTTGATCCAGTCGTTGGTTGAAAGCCAATATCCTGGTTTGCAATAACATGATATAACAGATATTTTTTGATTATTCGGGAATTTTACTTGCGCTCCACAAATTTGCACATCATTAGTGACGTTTGGGATTATGAGACTAGCAAAATCTAGGTTACTTTGAATTAGTAATAGAGACCCGCCTTTTCCATCTTCCCTATCGCACCTTATAACGTCATAACCTCTAATTCTAAAGTCTCTGCCGGGCTTAAGCCAAGTCTCAGAGATGGCTGCAATTTTAATTTTAGATTCATGAAGAAAGAACTCTAAACTACCCTTGTTTGCATTTATTGAGCGTGAATTCCACTGGACTATTGAAAATATGTTCCCTAAAGGCGACTGTATATCCATTATTTCACTTTTTAATTAATCGTTTTATATCAAGGGATTTTAATTAATAACTAAGGGATGTTAATATTAAACTATTTCTTAGTATTTAATTTAAGTTAATGCCCAATGGCCTACTGCTAATAGAGTAAACACTAAAAAAAAAAAAAAAAAAAAAAAAAAATTAAATTAATAAATAAATAATTAATTAAATAAATAAAAATTTAAGTGACTAAAAAGGCATTTAAATTATCTTTAATAGAATTTTTAGTCAAATTAATAATGTGCTGCGATATCTCGTTGGGTAGTGCTTGGGAATTATTAAATTGAACCAATATTTTATTTATTATATCAGTTACTAAATCAATTAACCTATCGACCTTTACATTATTTTCATAAATTGGATTGTTAACAATAGGAGCTTCAGGCGAATTAATATTGTTTGAAACATTTTGATAATTATAAGTATATGCGTTATTTTGTTTTGGTATATTACTAGAGTTCAAGGCCCTATTTACCGATTTATGTCTTACTAATGGGGGATAATTTTGGTTTGAATTTACGGGGGGACTCGCTGTCACGCTTGCGAATGATTTTCCCTTATCTTTTTGGGGCTCTATGATATTTTTTGCTTCTAAATATGAGATATTATTTATAGCCATTTGTGTTTTTATTTGCTTTTGTTTCTGAAATTCCGGACAAGAAGTGTCCGTTGATTTATGCATAGCTCCGCAGTGTACACACGAGAGAGGGCCTAGACATTGGTTATTTACTCCATGTTTCTCCCCACATAATTCGCATCTCGCCTCCCTAGTACAAGTGTAGCTTGTGTGCCCAAAGGAGAGACAACGAAAGCATTGGAATACCCGTTGTACATAAGGTTCGACGGGGCATATTACCCCAAAAATTTTTATATACTCTGGCAGATACTGCCCTCTAAAAGACATGTTAATAACAGGCAAAGGTTTTCTATCATTATTTATTTTTTTGTATATTCTTTTAACACCTATTATTTTGAACTCCGATTCACTAAACTCCATTATTTCATTTTCTAACAGGGAACAATCTACATTTCGAACTATGCCCTGGCGAAAGAGTAGAAAGCCGGGGATATAACAGCCCAAGCCCTTACTTTGCCAAAAAGGTTGCTCAACCAAATAATTTGCTGCCTTAGAAGAGGAAACTATAATTTTCGTTCTAAGGGCGTTTACTTTTGAAATAGAACACACTTCCTTGTAGACCTCCAAAGAGCAATCTCTAATTAGTTTGCCTATTGTCATTATATGAATTCTAGAAGATCTATTTAATATGTCCACGTAAAGAACAAAGGGTCCCCTATCAAATGATTCATAAAAATTGTTTTTACATTTCTCATAGGCTTTATCATTGAGCTGAGACGAAAGCTGACTATTGGTTGGTTGCATATTTTTATCTGATGCATTAGTATTTATAGTGGATTGAGTAAAATTTTGTGAAAGGGGCAGACAAAGATCTGCATCACTTGGCGGGGGTTGAAGAAGGCTTTGTGAAGAAGGCAAACTTAACTCACTTATGGAGTATTGGGTAAAATTTTGTGAAGGGGGTAGACAAATACTCCCCTCATTTAAAGGGGCTTGAGTAATGTTTTGTGAAGAAGGCAAACTGGACTCATTTACAGAGGCTTGTAAATAATTTTGTGATATCGGCAAAATTACCTCACTACTGCTGGTAAGGGGTGAATGGGCCTCATTTATTAGTAAGTGGGCCTCAAGAATATTATTACATACTTGTTTATTTAACGGATTGTTTACATCTTCTTCTAACTTCCTTTTGCTGGCCGTAGATATATCATTCATTTCGCACTCATATATTGTTTCAATGGCTGAAGTTATAGCATCTGAGAGTTCATCTGGTGGGGGTTTGCCCGTGGAACCCATGGTTCCTTAGGCCCCCTAACTTTAGTTTTAATTCGAGAAAAAAAAAACTTTGTTTGTAAACAAAGAAAAAAAACAAAAGCCAATCACACTCACCAAATCGTTAAAGTTTATCACAGTACCTCCTAGAATTCACTTTTCTTTGACTCACCTAGGTTCCTGTGGTCTAATTTAACTAGTATTCAATAAAATTTTTAATTAACACAACTTAGATTAAGCTCAATCGATAATATTTTTAGGAGCGAATAAAGGCAATACAATTCGTATTCACGGCCTCCACGAAGTCCCCTCAAAATGTATTTGAATCTGAGCATCGAGGGCATCAATTGGGGGAGCTCGCGCCGAATGCAAAAAATTTTCCCTTGCATCGTGGTTTCATAAAACCCTACAATTTTTTTTTTGTTGCTAATAGATAAATAATAGATAATTTAGTATCTATACGAATTACATATTTTAGAAGCTATCTATCCAATCCTATTTTGCATGAAAATGCACGTTATTGCATATAATTCCATTTTTGTTGCACGAATTCAGTTTTGTTCTATATTTTTTTTTCCCGCGACCCTTGGTATAAAAGCCACTACGCCAAGCCCGAGGGCAACTAAATACTTAATCACTCGAGACTCTTGGCACAGGAAATATCTAATTGGAAACACAGGGCCTTCCGGGGAAGGGGATGTTTCATTTTTGCTGATAAAAATAATATTTCTATTTCCTAATAAATTCTCGATTGGAAATCTTTTTGAATTATTTTATCGAGAAAAAGAGAAAAAGAAACGACGTCAATTTGATCGTTGCAATTGTTACGTAGATAAAGAAGACATAAATTCTGACAAAATGATATATGAAAGCTGGAATTGCAATAGATAGAGAGAAATAAAAGGGTAGGTATAGGGGGGGGGGGGTTGATAAAACGATGTGGAAAGATGGGAGATTATTGTTTTATAAAATTGAAAAACGAAAAAAAAAAAAAAAATCATCATCAAGATCAATTAATTAAGAGGAAAATTACAAATATTAAAAATGGGAAAGATATTCTACCAAGGGATAAAAGTGCGTGTACATGAGTCAGGAGTAATCTTTGGTCAAAATATACTGACAAGGGGAGTGCATAGCATTCATAACACCGATTTGAACGAAATGAGTAGTACTTAATGAAAAACAAATTCTGTTAAAGCGAGAGAACGCACTTCTCAACCGTTTGTCTAAAAAAAAAAAAATTGTTAAAGATTTTGCCAGCCGTTGCTAAAAATAACATTTACAAAAGCCACGATGGGTAGATCGGTAGCGTTCAAATTCTTTGTAAACATGAAATCCCGAGTTCAAATCTCGCCTTGTGCAACTAATTTTTTTTTTTTGTGTAATTTATTTTTTATTTTTGGATTTCTAAGAATATTTTTTTAATATTAATAAATAAATAAAAAGTTTTTTTTTTTTAATTATTGGCTTTTAATTTTAAACATGTTACATATATTTAAAGAAAATTCAAATGCTTTCTGTCAAAAATATAATACAGTATAAGGAAATATTTAATATTATACGAGAAATATATTACTATTAAATGAACACATAAATAAATTTACATTAATATTTAATATTTAATGTATACATAAAAATATAAAAAAAATTTTGAAATTATTCCCGATACCATGAAAACCGTTTATTTTACTAAAAAATGCTAAAGGACTTTTTTTTTTAGTAAATTGAATGCTCTTCAAAAAATTACTGATGACTTTTTTTGCTGGACCAACCGTTAAGGAGTTACAGGTGTTAATAGTCAAATTTAGGGGAAACCGATGAACTTTGACCATCTGGCGGGCCAGGTAAACGTTCTCCAATCGGTCTAAAATTTTGCAGGTAATTTTTAGTTAAATAAAAGAACAAAATGAGGGGTACGTGTTTTCAGATTTCAGATTTTTATTTTTTAGCCATCTATAAACTTGGACCACCCTAATATATAAGATTAGGCCTGTATATATATATATATATATATAGATTACAGTAATCACAATCAAAATAGTTTTAATTACGTTTTTTTTAGATTTTAAATACAATTGATTAAAAAAAAAAAAAAAAATAAAAAAATAAAAAAGTTAAAAATATTTTTTTTAAAGGTTTGATATTTTCGTTATTTTTAGAGATATTTGGTCCTCTCTGTTATTTAGGCTAATAACGAGGGGGAGGGGGGAGGACGCCTTTAAATAAAACATAAATATATTTTTTTTTAACTCAACAAAAATAAAATCATTTTTTTTTTCTCATATCCTGCGATATAATTACATTTATCCAAAATTTATTTACCCACTTTTTGTTTTTGTCTTTTGCTATATTTTATTGGAAAAAATAAATCATCACTTCCAACTTATTAAAAGATAAAAAAAAAGGAAATATCCGATATTGTTTTATTAAAAATATTTTGCGAATAAAACAAAAACAAAATAGCATTAGAATAATAATAAATCTTTAAAAGAAAAAAAAAAGTTTTTTCCTCTTCCTTTCCCTCAATGAATATAACGTATGCCTGATAATAAACAATATAAACAAATAAAACATAGTGCATTTATTAGTTCCGCAGTCCCGCTTTCTGCAAGGGAACCCCATCCCCCACCCCCCTGGACCTATTATTTTTCCAGTGGATATTATTATCTTCTATGGTGGTCTCAGGTACTGTACAATGAAGCAGCGGTTAAGCTTGCAAAACAAACACCTTTTACTAGATCAGAAGCGTTCAGCGGAATTTGTTAAAAAAAAAAAAACTTTACTCTCTAAAAACGAATTAGTAAAAAACTACTAATTCATAGTGTATAGTCACTTTTTTAAGATGTGCAAAGTAGACCACCCGTAAATAGTGGATATCCACTTTTTCAATTAGTAAAAATTATTAATATGAAAAATTCACTAATTGAAAAAGTGAATTTTTAAAAAAATAATGACCAAAAAAAGAAATGTTTAAGATATCTGAAATAAGGTGCGATGACACCGGGACCTTAACTTGTGTTTACTGACTCGAGTTCTAGCCGAACCCACTTAAACTTGACTTACTATTACTTCTCTGTTATTTGCTATATAAGTATGTCGCTGATGTTAACAATGCTTTTTACTTGAATGTTACTATTTTCCTTCCCAGCAATTTATTTCTAAATAAACTTAATAAAACTAATTATCGTTATATCAAGAAATATATTTACTAAATTTTAAGTAAAAATATTTCTTAATTGACTATTTAAAAAATAATATTTTATTAATTTAAAAAAATTTGGAATCTATTTGTTTTGACTTAACATATATTTCCTGCAATTTTTAACAAAAAATACAAGT
This sequence comes from Euborellia annulipes, assembly GCA_023213315.1. Classification (NCBI taxonomy): domain Eukaryota; kingdom Metazoa; phylum Arthropoda; class Insecta; order Dermaptera; family Anisolabididae; genus Euborellia; species Euborellia annulipes. The sequence goes on from JAKCPI010004014.1 coordinate 9,150, forward strand.
TATCTCAATATTATTATTTATTTGTATTATTATTACTTAAATAAAGCCTTATATTGCCAAAAATGTCTTTATTAAGGAACCGATCAAACAGCTGGTCGGCCATGTTGGCTTCTCAGACAGCCGGAATTGAATGAACTACTTTTTGAATTAGTAAAAAATAACTAATCTAAAAGTAACCAATAAATTTACTAATTATCTTAGTAGATTCTACTCAAAATGACTAAATTTGGTGTAATTTTCTTACCTACTGTTTGAATAAGTATAAATTCTACTAATTCGTTTTAAGAGAGTAGAAAACAAAAGCATCCTCTCCAGAAATATAACATATCATTAATTCAAAAAGAGAAAAAAAAAAAAAATCACACCACAAAAAAAAAAAATCACGTCAAATGTAAAATAAAACAAAATAAAATAAAAATATATAGGTCTACAGAAAAATATAACACAATTTAAAAAAAAAATCACAATAAATAGCATATTATTTAAAAAAAAAAAAGGCCGGGGGCCTGGCAACGGAGAAGATCAACAGTCACCACAATCGTTCAAGTTAAGTGATGCTAAGCACGGCGAAAGTTCGGGGTTGGTGACCCTGAGCAATCAGCGTGTGGAACGCCCCCCGGTTGCCATCGGTACATTGTATATTAAAATTTATAATAAATAAATAACCCCTAAATGGCCTCTGTAGCCGAAAAGGGTTAAAAAAAAACACATTATTTGAGAAAAATATATGTTACATACAAATCACACAAAATATCACACCATTTGAAAGAAAAAAAAAAAAAATAATCACAAAAAACATCACATTATTAAAAAAAAAAAAAAAAAAAAAAAATCTCATAAAAATATCACATAAAAAAAAAATCATTGTATTTGAATAAATATCATATAAAAAATAAATATTACGTCAAATAAAATAAAATAAAACAAAAAATAAATTACTTAATTTGGTGTGACCAGCACGGTGCACAACTTTCTCTTACCGAAGGGTAAGCGCCAGTCACACCAGATTTTTTTTTTTAATTTTAATTTACCTAACAGTCAGGTTTTAGCTCCTATTTCAGCGATAATAAAAAAAAGAACAATTTTTTTTTTAATGAAAAGTTCCACTTTAAATTTATTTATTATTATTTTCAATTGAATCAATTGAAAAAACAAGCTGAGAGCAGTTTAAAGTTTATTTTACTGGTAAATTAAGAGACCTTAGAAGGAAGGTTGTCTAATTGAGAGTTCACTCGGCAAATCCTCTTAGCATCGGCGCACTAATAAGCCTCCTATAGTGCCCCCGAAAACTCAAAAACGATGACAAGTTCTAAAGATGAATGAAATAAAGAAAAAAAAAGAGAGAGAGAGAAAAAAAAACTTCCCCTCTAGAGAGAGAGAGAGAAGAAGCTCTTTAAATAAATAAAGAAGTTTTCGCCTCAAACTTTCAAGAAATGATTTCAAACTTGAAGAAAATTCAACTACGTACTAGATACACTAATTTTTAATTTCAATTGTTGAACTTGTTGAATTGATTCCGGAGGGGGGGGGAACCCTCAGGGGATTTTATAAAGTCATCTAAATTAATAATTTCCTCTACTCTTTGATTTTTTTTTTTATTATATTAAAGAAAATAGAGTGTTCAAATTAAAACACAAAATATTTTAAAAATTTTGGAAATAAACACAAAATTGAGAGAAACAGCCAAAAGGAAAAAAAAATCTGGTGTGACTGATTGCACAACTTTCTCTTACCTTCGGTAATGAAAGTTGTGTTCTGTGCTTGTCACACCAGATTTTTTTTTGAGACGAAATATATTTAGTTTCCGCCAATATACCATAAATATGGGAAAATTTTTTTATATTTTGTTACCATGGTCTCCTATCTTTCCTATGAAGTCCGAGTGTAAAGTGGGCGTCAAACAATTTTGAGAGCCAAATGAAAATATACATTTTAAAGGTAATCTAAAAAATAATTGATTTATGAATTTTAATCAATTTTCTTAAAATGAATTTAGAGAAAATTGAAACAAAGTGAAAAAGTGCCTCAGTAAAGTACTAGTACTCTTTGGTCGATTTTGTTCAAAAGCTTCGTGTTCACGACCCAGGGTGGTGCCTAACTTAAATATAAAATTTCAACCACCTAGCTCTTTTCGTTCTTGAGATATTTTGTTCACAGACGGACAGACAATGTTGCGAAACCTCTCAGGAGATCTCAAAACGTGTATATCCATCAAAATTTCGACATAAAAAAAAACTCCACCTGGGGCACTTTGTCAAAAAATATTTGGAGCAGTTTGTCACTAAAGTGCAAAGACTGGGCCCATGAGAAGTGTAGAAGGTGGCTCAGTCTTCTAAGTATGCGACAATTGTCAAGAAGATGAGGAAGATGAAATAATTTTATGATTAAATGGAAAAATATTAATAAAAAAATAATCTCGCCGTGTGCAACAATTTTTTTTTTATTTTTTTGGATTTCTAAGAATATTTTTTAATATTAATAAATAAATAAAAAGTTTTTTTTTTTTTAATTATTAGCTTTTAATTTTTAACATGTTCCATATATTCAGGGGCGCCGGAACTAATTTGACTCAGGGGGGGGGGGGCAAAAAATTTTTTTAGAAAATTAAAATAATTTAATATGTTCAAATAGTATAAAACAAAAAGAAATCTACTATAAAACATTAAAAATTTTAAATAAAATCACAATTTTAATAAAATTAAAATTTTAAAAAAATTTTCTAATGATTTTATCAAAAATTTTTGGAAAAAATTTGGAAAAAAATGAATTTTTTACTCTTTTAATTTTTTTTAATTTAGAAGATTTTATTTTTCAAAAGTAAAAATATATCATTTTTAAAAATAAATGAAATAAAAGAAGAAATTTTGCCCCCCCTCTGCCCCCCCCCCCCCCTATAGGATGCCAGGGGGGGGCAATGTACCCTTGCCCCCCCAGTTCCGGCGCCTATGCATATATTTAAAGAAAATTCAAATGCTTTCTGTCAAAAATATAATATAAGGAAATATTTAATATTATACGAGAAATATATTACTATATTAATTGAACACATAAATAAATTTACAATAAAATTCAACAATTAAAAAAACTTTTTATTTATTTATTAATATTAAAAAAATATTCTCTCGCTTTAACAGAATTTGTTTTTCATTAAGTACTATGCATAAAAAAATTTCGTTCAAATCGGTGTTATGAAGGCTATGCACTCCCTTGTATGACCCAAAGTTTTCACCAAAGGCGGGCACCGCTTAAACTTAAATTTGAAATTAAATTGACGAGTTTTTAAAGAACTATTTTGATAAAGAATCAATTCCAATTGTGGCTAGCAAATGTGTGTATATTGCTTATGTAACTGTGTGTGTGTGTGTGAAAGATAGAGAAGAGAGTCCAAACTTTAGATAACCACTCAAGAGGAATTTTGATGTGCTGCAATTTCCTGTGGCCTACAATAAGAAGAAAAAAAAAACCTCGAGTCTTTTCTTTTCTCTCTTACACCCCCCCCCCTCCCCCACACACACCTCGTTCGAATTTAATTGAATTGGAAAATCCATTTGACCTTTATACTGTTTATAGGGAATATTAAGAGAGTGAAGACAAAAAGACAAGTCATTGAATTTTTAAAAAATCTGGTGTGAGTGGTCACACAGAACATAACTTTCTCTTCCTTTTTTAAAGAAAGAGGTATGGTGAGGAAAAAAGGAATTTAAATAATCAGGAATGCGCCATTATTATTATTATTTATAACTTTCTCTTATCAAAGGTAAGAGAAAGTTGTGTGCTGTGCTTGTCACACCAGATTTTTTTGTGTCAACATATATTTAGTTTCCGGTGATATTTTAGAATTCAAGATGTGAAATTTATAAACATTATTAAGGGAATTTTTAATTATAGACCGCATGATTCATACTTCGCGCTCTACTTTGCGTTCTTAATAATTTATTTTGACATTTTAATTTTTTTAACTCTGATACGAAAAGGTCTCAACAGTTGGTAGGCCGTATATGAAACTAGAAGTTAACTCCAGACGATATACGAAAGATTGACATAAATAATTTTATAAATAGAATATCAGAATAAATTGCTCAGGGGCCCACGATTTGTGGGTACGTGGATGGCGACCACGAGCTACCCGAGCTGGGACTGACAGTCCTTCTAATCTTTGCATGTCAGTCTCTTCCTTCCTCTTTTCAGGCGTCAGACCGTGCGACGGGCCGGCCTGTTCTATTTCTTCCGTTCGTAAATAACCCATTCCAAGACCCCTTTCCCGCCGACCCCGCACCGCGGGATTTAAGGCGAAGATAGAAGAAGAATATCAGAATAAAAATTAAATATAGATATTATATAAATTGTTTCAGAAATAATCTTTAAAAAGCGATTGTTTTAGGTAAATACTAATTTCTTTTTGTTAAATATAAAATAGTAAAGGAAGAATATCTTTATATATAATTCGCTAATGTCCGTCTGTCTGTCTGTCTGTATTTAGGCAACTTCCCGTTGGAATTTTGAAATGAAATTTTATATACTTAAAGAGGACATTCTCGGGATTACAGTAAAATTATTTTCATCCCGAAATTCTTATAAATTTTTGAGTTATTAATTCTTAAAGTTACGATTTCTCCCATAGGAAATGTATAGAAAAATATTTATGTATTCTTTTCATTTGTGTATTCCATGAATCCTCAAACAGTTACTGAATTGGAATGGAATAATAATAATTTTCTTTTCATAATTAACCCATATAAGCCCAAAACTTTTTTGGTCACGGATTTTTTTATTTTTTGATATGTGGTCACGATTGGGTCCTAGAACATGAAAATAATTTTTTTTTCTCAATTCCTTTTTAGGACGAATTAGGGCATGGTGCGAAAACGCACCACCGGGCACATGGGATGTCAAAAGTTCCCCGCCTATTAACTACATAAGAGTGTATAGAGAAGAGGAAGGAAATGGAATTGGTCCAAATTTTTGCTTCCGGGTTACCAAGAAAATACAAAAGAATAATAGGCATTATTATTATTAGGCCTATTATTATTATTATTATTATTATTTATTTAGAGGTTAAAGGTATTTTGTTTTTGATTTAGGGGACAACCGATCAAACCATTGACACTAAACACTCCTAACAATTGAATCCCTCTTGCTTTAGGTTTCTTACTGCTTCAAATTGCAAGATCTCTACAGATGCCAGGCATTTTGGGTACAACAATCTATTCTCTAAAGAAAGAAAGAATTGCCCACCACCATTTCTTCGAACGAATACCTATGTTGCCGATAAACGGCGTTGTTTTCATCGAAACGATCAATGCCGTCCATATTTTTATTATACATATCAACCAGTAGTGGGTGCTCCATTTATTTTTTGCAATTTGAATCAGTAAGAAACCCAAAACAAGAGGGATTCAATCCTTAGGAGTGTATAGCGTCAATGGTTTGATAGGTTGTTCCAATCCTAAATCAAAAACAAAATAACTTTACCCTCTAAATAAATAAAAATAATAATATAGGCCTAATAATAATAATGTTTTTTATCCATGTGTATTTTCTTTGTAATCCGCAAGTCGAAAGTTTGGACCAATTCCACTTTTTTCCTCTTCGCTACGTAGTGTTTAGGCGTGGAAAGTAATAATAATTTTGATATCCCATGTGCCCGGTGGTGCGTTTTCGCACCATTTAAAAAGATGGACCTATATCTCTAAAACTTAGAAATTGACATAATAGCTAACTATTGGATATCATTTAGTAACTCTCTAAAAAACATAAAAAACACCTTTTATTTGAATATGAGGGAATTATAAAGTAGAAATTTAATCTTTTCTTCGAGAAGTCGATGAAATTTCAGAAGTGAAAATTAGTGACAACTTTAGACAAACCCTGTGACCTTCTATTAAACTTTGACAAGTGAATGAGTGAATTTCCTTGGAGAATAGAGTCTTGGCTTTAATATAAAAAAAACACCAATAATTTATTTCAAGTACTTTTTTAGAAAAATAAGATTTTATAATAATATACGAAATGGTGCGTTTTCGCACCACCTGGATTATATGGGTTAAGAAGAAAAGGCGAGGGTCCAAGGGGACGAAGCCTTCCGGACAGGCCTGAAGCCCGCCGAAGGCTAGTTTATTAAAAATATATAAATAATATACAACGTTTCGACTGTTTATTCTGCAGCCGTTCTCAAATACTGTGCACTTACTCTGATTCAAGACTGTCATGTCCGTTACGTGCCTTTTTATATACAACAACGTCAGCGCCATCTGCAGGCATTCCTATGAAGTTAGGTTCAAATTTTCCCGCCAATTTTCATTCATTTCCATGTTCTGTGATAAATATAAAACCTTGTAGTTCAATTCCTTCTTTATTTATTGTGAACACACACACACACACAAATACATTCCATTGAATTTTTTTATATGAATGCCATACTTTATATATATATAGGCAAGTGAAAGGAAAAATTAGGAGAGTGGCTCTAAATTTCTCAATGGCGGAAAAATTCAAAAATCAAAATTTTTCAGCCTCCCCATTTGGAGATGAATTTGAATTCCTAGATTGTGATATGGATATCAGAGAATTTAAAAAATAAATTTATGATACTTATTAGCGTACTTGTCAAAGGCAAAAAATATTTATTTATTTTTTTGTTTTGTTTTGTTACTATCCAATCTTCAAAGGCTTTATTTAAAAAAAAAAAATAATTCGTGGAATTTGAGATTAAAAAAAAATCAATGTTAATGCATTCATTATTTTAATGAAATAATAGCCACTGAAAGTTGGACTTTTAATTAAAATACATAGAGAAAATAAATGTTTTTTTGTGAAGACCTTGACAAGTTATTAAATAAATTGCGAAAAAATAGAAGAAAAAAAAAAATATATTCCATTCCCAATTTCTCTCAAACAAAATTCTGGATATATATTCAGTCTTAGAATGTGTTGGCGCTTTTAGAAAATAATTTGTCAACGTTTCCAGGGAAGATCACACTTATCATCAGGACCTACGATTAGTCAAACAATTGCTTCTACTCGTAGAAATAGAAAAAATAAAATAAACTTGTAGTAGCAAAGTAACTAATAAATATTACTTCACGACATTATGAAATAATTTTTAAAATCATAATTATTTAAATATTAAAAAGGTACAACAATGAAAATTTATTTATAATGAAGTTTAAAATCATTTATAAATTTTATTTATTTTAATAATAATTAATTTAATAATAAACATGTCTATGTGTGTATATGTAAACAATTTGTCAATAATAATTTGTACAGTTTAGAGAGTGTATACTAATATTTTAAAAATACAATATTTGAATTTCGTGTCAAATTGTATGTAGGGGCGCTGCGATCGCTCATGTGTAGATGGCGTGCAGGTCGAGAAGCGGCAGCCATTTTGTTTTCTCAACCAGTTCAATTGAGATTGTCACAGATAAAACAACCTTTGTAATCTTAGCTGAATTGTACCTGAAGAAGGCCACAGAATGAGTGCCTGAAACGTTGTAATTTATACAAATAAACCACAGTTAAAACGAAATTCTAATTCTTTTACTAATGATAACAACTGTGAAAGACTAAACTCCAAAATTTAATAATAATTTTATTTTTAATAGATGACATTTTTTTTAAAAACAAGAAAAACAAAATTGTAAGACAAGAATTACAGATATTGCTCAATGAACAGCTATTTTGTATGTTTAATTGTTAGTTTTATTTTGTAATTTTTGTTTGTTTGTTTTTAGCTACCCGCTATTGCGCTAAAAACTACAAAATACACATTTCTCAAATTAATATCAATAATACAAAATTAATATAATATAAAAACAAAACAAAAGCAAAATTACTACAATAAAAAAAGCAAAACAAAACCAAAATTAATACAGTACACAAAACAAAATAAGTGATTTTTAAGTAAAAATAAAAAATAAAAATGTCGTCAACTATGTTAATAAAATTATAATTAAATTAATAATTATTAAAATAAATAAAATTTATAACTGATTTTAAACTTCATTATAAACATTGTTGTACCTTTTTATTTAAATAATTAATAATCAAATTATTTCAAAATGAGAAGTAGTATTTATTATGTATTTTGCTAGTATATGTTTATTTTATTTTATTTTATTTTTCTCTCGAAGCAATTGACCCACTAATTCATTCCCTTTGCCCTTTCAGCCCTTTTACATACAACATATATTCCGTATAAATATATTATATAGATACATAAAGCGGGGGTGTATATTCAGTATTATATAATCTACTCTCTCCGGCTCGTTTGCTTTCCCTTGAATGAATGAATGAATGGAAGTTGACCACAAAAGTTCCCTCTTTTTTCTGTTTTGCCTTCACAAAAAAAAATAAATAAAGCTTGGATATTTGTAGTTCAAGGTTAAGTAAGAATCCCTTAAGAAATAATCCCTTCTTTCTATATAACATACATTTAAGAAAAGCAAAAGAAACTAGACTAAGGAATTTTTCAATGCGCTTTTTTTTAATGAATTAAATTCATAAGAGATTATTGAGACATGGAACTATAATTTGTTTAATGACTTATTAAACAATTATCGTAATTAATTTTTTTGTTATCAAGCAAATACAAATAAACAATCTGTCCCAATAATCTTTAATTTTTTTTTTAAATTTAAAAATGAATTTATTGTTATTATTAATCACATATTAATTAAGAAATTTTTAAAATAAGCTTAGATGATTTATTTAAAAATCAAATGTCAAATTAGTTCAGCATTCTTGCAATAGATGGCAGGCTAGTCTAACAGCCGATCCCCTAATGGCCTATATTTATATATTTTTATGCTTTTATAAAAGATAAATAATATATAATAACATTTATAAAGTATTTATTATTAAAAGATCAATGAAAATCAACCAAATGCATTAAATATTATTAGCTACCATTCTGACATCTCTTGGCAAATTTTTTGAATTACTTGATTTTTTGGACATACTTTTTATGACACACAACGCTATTCAGCCTTAATGCATGTATACTTTAAGGTTTGATTCTGCATCAACATCTGGGTTCTAGTATTTATTCATATTTATATTAAATTTAATATCAAATATCAAAATTCCTATCATAAAGAAATCATATTAAATTTATTTAATACAAAGAATTCCCCACCCCTTCTAAATTGTCCCTCCCCTCCCCCCACCCTTTCTCCATTTGAAGAATATTTTGATTTATTTCAGCCGACATATACAAACAAACCGTTAACAAATATAAGCTTACTACCACACGCATTTTTTCTTTATTATCCAGACAAAATTGAGTAAATATTTGTTAGAAATAATTGGATATTGTGTGTACTTGAAATAATTGTTTACTACTAACTAATAAAAAATAAGACAAGTATTTTTAAATATTTTTTTTTTTTTCTGAAGAGTTTCAATTTTACTTTCTCTTACCTATGTATATATGTAATATATATATAGAAAGTATTGGATTCATGTCAAAAATTCGATGTCGAGATTTTGATGGATCTTCGCGTTTTGAGGTCCCCTGAATCCAAAAAAGTGGTTTTTGCGACATGGTCTGTCTGTCTGTCTGTCTGTCTGTGTGTGTGTGTGTGTCTGTCTGTGTGTCTGTGAACAAAATATCTCAAGAACGAAAAGAGCTAGAAAGTTGAAATTTTATATTTAAGTTAGGCACCCCCATGGGACGTGACACGAAGCTTTTGAACAAAATCGACCAAAGAGTACTAGTACTTTACTGATGCACTTTTTCAGTTTTTTTCGATTTTCTCAAAATTCGCTCTAACGATTTTTTTTTAAATTCAAAAATCAATTATTTTTTAGATGCTCTTTAAAATGTATATTCTCATTTTGCCATTGAAATATTCTGAAGACCACTTTACTCTTGTTCTTCATTGGAAAGATAGGAATTTCTCCTATGGTTGCCTTGGTAACAAAATATAAATATTTTCCCAAACTTATAAATTTTACATCTTGAATTCAAATGTACCCTACTGTCGGTAACTAAATATATCTCAACACAAAAAATCTGGTGTGACAAGCACAGTTCACAACTTTCGATTACCGAAGGTAAGAGAAAGTTGTGTGCTGTGCGACCAGTCACACCAGATTTTTTATTTTAAATTTTTAATAGAGATGAATAAAAAAAATTGTCCTCGGGCTTGGCGTAGTTGATAGCGCGCCTGACTTGTATACCAAGCGACGCGGGTTCGGATCTCAGGCAACAAATTCTCTCTCTATATACCTGGTATATTAACATATATAGAGGTAAAAGAAGGTAAAAAAGATTCAATATCCACTGTTTAGCAAGCGATTGCTAACTTAAACAAGATATCAACAAAATTGCCTAAAACGTTTTTATAGAAAATTCAATTTTCATTCGAAGTCATATTTTTCGATCAGGATCAGTTCGTTCGTTCGTTCAAAAGCAGGAGTTTGTCATTCAAGGAGATTGTTGAAAGATTATAGAGTTCTATTTAGTTCAAGATGATGAATTCCATTACCTGGATCTCCTCACTGTGACGTCACTCGATAATAAACACAGACAGAGCATTAAAGGCCATTTTGCCCTCGGGGCTTGGTGTAGAGGTTAGCGTGCTAACCTCGTATACCAAACGTCGCGGGTTCGGACCCCAGGCAGTCCGATGATTTTATTTAAGACATTTGGATACCAAATGGCTTAAATAAGAATGCCTGGACCCCAATAATAGATAAATTAATAATTATTTATATTTCGAAAAATAAATGTAACATCTTGGCTGCTTTTAAAAATAATTTAATGAGTTTGGATATATATTTTATTTTGAATAGCACATTCAATAAGAACTATAGACTTTTATCAAGTTTTTCTTTTTCCGGTGAAAATTATTTAAGATTTCAATGCTCCATAAGTAAATTAAGACTTGTTTGCCAATTTCGTCTCACAAACACTAACAATAGGCCATTTAGAATAATTTTTGATAGCTGTAGATATGTGTTTGATCCAGAGGAGTTTTGTAAATTTTGTAATCAGGAAAGAGATACATACTTTAGATCATTTGCTCTTGGAGTGTGCTTGTTTAAAGGGTGTGAGAGATAAATACTTAAAAAAAATATATGAATGATGAGGGTTTAAATATCCTAGATATAGAAAACTATGAAATGTTAAATGATCTATATTATTATATTTCCTTGTGAGTTCCTTAAGATTAAGAAAGAACTAACTTATAAGCCTCTTTTTCAATTGTCTGTTTTATTTCATTTATTGTTTTTTTTTTATTCATTGTTTTGGTTTATCATTTTTATTTATACTTTTGTAAAACGTAATTAAAAAAAAAAAATTGTATAAGCTGAAAAAAGGTGAAGGAGAGGACTCAACTCCTTGCTAAGAATTGTAAATTCATAAGCAATAAAAATTATTCTTATTCTTATTCTTATTCTTATTCTTAAATTAATAAATAACGGTTATCGTAAATGTCTTATATGGCCTGAGTTGCCGAAAAGACTGTGTGAATGTGAGTGTGAGTGAGAAAAAAGTGTGAATGTTTAAAAAAAGGCCATTTTTACTTTCTCTTACCTCTATATATATGTTAATATATAGAGAGAGAAAGTATTGGATTCATGTCAAAAATTCGATATCGAGATTTTAATGGATATACACGTTTTGGGGTTCCCTGAATCCAAAAAAGTGATTTTCGCGACATGGTCTGTCTGTGTGTCTGGGTTGAATTTAAAGCATGAAGGAATTGAGCTAGGAAGTTGAAATTTTATATTTAATTTAGGCACCCCCATGGAACGTGACACGAAGCTTTTGAACAAAATCGGTCAAAGAGTACTAGTACTTTACTGATGCACTTTTTTAGTTTTTTTCGATTTTCTCAAAATTCCCTCCAAGGATTTTTTTTAAATTCATAAATCAATTATTTTTTAGATTCTCTTTAAAATGTATATTCTCATTTTGTGATTGAAATCTTCTGAAGACCACTTTACTCTTGTACTCCATAGAAAAGATAGGAGAAATGGTTGCCATGGTAATAAAATATAAATATTGAGAAAGATGAAATAAGTGTGGAAACAAAGAGAACATTATGCGAGTCTCTTGTCCTCTCGCATTTTAATCATTGCGACGTGGTATATGGTCCATGTCTGAATGGTGGGGAGAGGCGGAGAATTCAGAAGGTGCAGAACTCGTGCCTCCGCTTCATTTATGGACTGGATTGGGGATCGCATGTCTCGCATAAGCTCCGGGATGCTGGTTGGTTGGATATGGTCGGTAGAAGGCAACATCACCTCGCCTGTTTGTGCCTTAAAATTGTCAAGTTTGGGACACCTCCTTATCTTCTTGCCGGGTTGGAGTATCGCACTGATGTGCGTCATCTTAACTTAAGGAGAAGGAACACTATATCGATACCGAAACACCGGGGTGAAAAATTTAAGGGTTCCTTCTCTTATAGCGCGGCCAGGTGTCTGAACTCTTTGGCAGATTTTGATTTGACCGTCTCCTACAATGTCTTCAAAAAAAATTACAAGGCATATCTCCTCAGCAAGTCATGAGCAGCTCAATAATTTATTTTTATATTCCCTTCCATACCCCCCCCTTCCCTTTTTATATATAGAATAAATTACTATTCAAATTGAGGCCTCATCAGTTTCCGAAATATGGAAAACTGCTTCAAAGGACCTTTGTACCTCCAACTCTTATAAGCTAAATATTTGTGAAATGCAAGAAAAAATAAATATATATAAATTATGTATAAATGTTAAAAATGTATTTTGGAGGACATAAATAAATATTATTATTATTATTATTATTATTAAGTCCGGAGCTGATATTCAGGCAATTGTCTACTTTACTAACTCTACGCGTAGTCAATGTATATATGGTAGGCAAATGAACGATATTCATGCCCAGTTCCAATCATACCGCGGCCCACAAGTTAGGAACCGTTGTTCTAGCCCACTACACCAGCGAGCCCTTAAATTGTATTTGTATTTGTGTTAAATTTACTTAGAAATGTTTAAATGTTTCTTAAATTAGAGTATCGTTAAGGTAGATTAGAACAGGTAACAAAATGTTACGTTTTTTTTTTTTTATGCGCAGTGTATATATTGTGTGAACGTACATACTTCGCTAATGTCCGTCTGTCTGTCTATCTGTCACGATCTATTAAATCCTCAAGCAGGCACTGAATTGGAATGGAATAATAATTTTCTTTTCATAATCAACAAGAAAAGGCGAGGGTCCGCCGCAGGTGAGCCCGAGCCAGCTAACGGGGGCTCAGGGGGGCGTCGCGGCTAGTAAATGATAAATTTCTTAACATCTTATGGGCCAAATATACGTAGCAAGCAAGGACCCTATTTGTATATAAATATTTACTCAATCAGCAGAAAAAGACAAATTTTTTTTAATATCAATATCGTATTATTATAATCCTTTTTTCTTTTTTTATTTCAAATAAATAAATACAATCCATCATCATCTTTCGGCCTCTACTTTTATTTGCTTTCTAGATTCCAACTTGACGGTATCTCTTTCTCTCTCTGTTCTTTTTTTTTTTTTTGAGGTATAGTAAAGTTCTTCTGAAATTCGAATATCTATTCTCTCAACAAAAGAAAAAGAGAATGCAAAAAAGGGCTGTGTGTACGGGGAAGGGGGGGGGTGGGGGGTCTATTGACTTGAAAGTCGAGTGACCCTTATTTTTTTTTATTTGCTCTTTCAAGAACAAACAATGACTTTCGTTTTTCTTCTTTTTTTCGCCGCCCTTCTTCTTAAAATAAATCCATCCCCCCCCACATTTGATAGATTTCCATATAAATAGCCCTCTCCTGTAACACACACACCCTTATACCAATTTCACTCTTTTTGTCAAGTGTGTGTTTATGACATCAAGATTATGCAAAAATATAAAGTGAATAAACAAATATTATGGACAAGAGGGTTCATTCCACTTTGAATTTAATTTATTGAATTAATTAAGAGTATTATTTTTAACTTTGTCCAGAAAACAAAAATTCAGTAATTTTTTTGATTCCCTAGGGGGAGATGACTGATCACTTCCCCCCCTTGGCGACTTTATTTGTATATAACTAATTTTAGTAGAAGATAATCCTCTCTAGAATATTTCCATCAAAAGAAAATCTTTCAATTATTAAATAATAATGAAGAAAAGAAAAACTAATTATTGAATAAATTAAAATAAAAAGGTACAATAATGAAAAGATTTATAAATTTCTGTATAATGAAGTTTTTTTTTTTTTTTTTAACATTCACCCTTTTTTCTCATTCACACAGTATTTTCGGCAACTCAGGCCATTTAAGACTAACCGTTGTAAGTAATATAAATATATTGGGGATTCAGGCATTTCTATTTAAGTCATCTGGAATCCAAATGGCTTAAATAAAATCATCGAACTGCCTGGGTCCGAACCCGCGACTTTTGGTATACGAGGTTAGCACGCTACCTACTACGCTAAACTCGGGGGCAATAATGAAGTTGAAAAACATTTATACATTTGTTTCATTGTTGACCCGTTTTTATTTTAATAACGATTTATTTCATCATTCGAAAAATTCCTAAAAAATCCTGAGTATATTCATATTTTAGCACTGAAAAGATTTTGCAATAGATCCAAAATTACACTTTAGAGTCTTACTGTTTTATTACTGTATATATCGTGATGTACCTTTCGTTTTATTTCAATTTTGTTTCTATGTTGTTTTTGTTTGGAGCCCATGTATGTATTTTTGGAGGTCTGGATTTGTTTTGATCCTGTTTTGTTTTGAGATTTGTCTGTATTATGAGGAAATCTTTTGATTTTTACGTTTGTCTGAACGCTATTTTATTTGGATTTTGTTCTCTGTTTAGATGCTATTTTACGTATTTTATTTTTTGTTTTGGTTTTGATACGATTTCATTTTGATCTTTGATTGTATTTTGATGATCTATTATTTAGATTTTTGCCTTTGTTTTGATGCTATTTGGATTTTATTTTATTTGCTTCTGTATTGATGTTATATTATCTTGAAATTTGTTTTGTTTTGATGCAATTTGAATTTTTGCTTGTTTTGATACTGTGTTATTTCGATGTTTGGTTTTGCTTTAATGTCATTTGATTTTGAATTTTTTTTTTTTTTTTTTCAATTATTTATTTTTGCGTTCGTTTTGATGCTGTATCAATCATTTTGATTGTTGCTGTGTTGTGGTACTATTGTATTTTGATTTTTGCTGTATTATTTTTATTTATTTATTTTTTAAATTTATTTTGTTTTTTTCTTCCTGTTCTCATTGCATCTCTTTACTCATGTCATCCGCCAACATAACCAATAATTATATTATTTTAAAATGTTAAAAAAGAAAAATAAATAAAATGTTAACAAATAAAGGTAAATGTTAATAAAAATGGGGCTGGATGGCTTCTGCCGCAGCCGATAATAAAAAAAAAAAAAAACGATTTATTTAATAACTAGCCGCTTCGCCCGCCTAGGACAATCTTGACAGAATTTTCGACATGCAACACCTTGGGCTGGTTGTAAAATTTCCCTCCGCCGTCAAAATTTTTCCCAACCTCAACTTGTGACAAAGTGCCCGTGAGACAAAGTACTCTGCTCTCCCATACAATACATTTTTTGGTCGACTCACGAGCCCCAATCGTTTGATTACATCCATCGTATTCATTCAACGAGAACTCCCTTGTTTTCATTCCTGATACCAGGCAGAGTTCTGACTGGAAAAAATTAAATTGAATGACGACCACAAATACCAATTCAACTATGAAGTGTTTCTATCTCTTTTTCTTCATTCTATAACTAAACTCCCAGTAGAAATCTTTGGTTAATATTTAAAAAGACTCTCGCATATCATGTTTTAATCTTTTTATTTTTTATTTTTTAAATAGAAAATTAAAAGAAATTCTTTTTGAAGTCGCGTTGAGCTTAATTACTAACTAAATTTCTGAAACCATTACAAGGCGGATAATATAAACTCTAATCTAATTATCCTTTGGCCAGACTGTTGAGCAAAGTATCTTGCAACTATCTAATAGCGGGTAGGGACTAGGAGAATTTTGAAT
>JAKCPI010004016.1:0-28583 GCA_023213315.1 Euborellia annulipes
TCTCTCTATCTACGTATATTAACTTATACATATAGGTAAGAGAAAGTAAAAATTCCAATCCGAATTGAGATTAGTTCTATATACAAAAAGATGCTTTAACTCACCCTAGTAAAATTCTAAGTGAACTAATCATATCTTACTTTTCTACCTAATGAAAAAAATCCCTACAAAATTCTGCAAGGGATTCGATGGGTTCCTAAGTTACCCAAGGTTATTATTATCTGTTTAAGAGAGTTTCGAAATTCTCAAAAATTAATTCCGCCCCAGTAATAAAAAAAAGATAAAAAATAAAAAACAAATTTTTTTTCAATGACACCTACACTCCCCTCCCCCCTTTCAACAGCTTATATTCTCCCTCTACCCTTAGTGAAATGCAAAATATTTAATTTCATATTCAAAAGAATCGTTTTTCGCAGTCAAATTGTTTGTTTCTATCATTTTTTTTTTCAACGATAAAATGCATAATAATTACCTTTAATAAGACTCTCAAGAGGGTGTGCTGGTTGACGGTGAGGTCAGGGTGGGTTACACTATATTAATTATTCACTTTGATTCACTTTAAACACAAATAAAAAGAGAGCAACTCAAACGCCTGCAAGCAGGCCACGCTCTCGACTGAACGAGACTTGTCTCTCTTTCGATAGGAATAAAACAGATCAAAATAACAATTCCCTTTTTATTAAAAGTAAAAAAATACCTTTTGCTCTAATCTAACTACATTTATAACTGGAAAAGAATGTCAACAAGTGAATTGAAATATTCCAAGGCCTTTCTTAAATAATCAACCCTTCATCCCCCCCCTAAACAAAATAATAATCAACGCTATTTTTTGAATGTTTTCTATTTATTTGGATTCGATTTAGCTAAAAGAAATTTAAAAAACATTTTTTTCAATTTTTCAACCCCTAATCTAATCCTGAAATCTGGTGTGACTGGCGCACAGCACACAAATTTCTCTTACCTTCGGTAATCGAAAGTTGTGTATTGCGCTTGTCACACCAGATTTTTTGTGTCTACATGTATTTAGTTTCCGACAGTAGGGTACATTCGATTTTCAAGATGTACAATTTATAAGTATGGGAAAATATTTATATTTTGTTACCATGGGAACCATTTCTCCTATCTTTTCTATGGAGTACAAGAGTAAAGTGGTCTTCAGAAGATTTCATTCACAAAATGAGAATATACATTTTATAGAGCAATCTAAAAAATAGTTGATATTTGAATTTTAAAAAAATCGTTGGAGAAAATTTTGAGAAAATCGAAAAAAACTGAAAAAGTGCATCAGTAAAGTACTAGTACTCTTTGGTCGATTTTGTTCAAAAGCTTCGTGTCACGTCCCATGGGGGTACCTAACTTAAATATACAATTTCAACCTCATTGCTCTTTTCGTTCTTGAGATATTTTGTTCACAGACACACAGACAGACAGACAGACCATGTCGCGAAAACCACTTTTTTAGATCCAGGGGACCTCAAAACGTGTATATCCGTCAAAATCTCGACATCGAATTTTTGACATGAATCCAATACTTTCTCTCTATATATATATTAACATATATATAGAGGTAAGAGAAAGTAAAAATAATATTAAAGATAATATTAGTTAAAAAACAACGAAGAATAACCGAATTTTTTATTAGATTATAAACAATATGTGATGTTTATTTAATTTAAGGACTCACAATGTTGAAAAATTTTCTTAATTCAACCCTAATTGGAGATTGATAATTCCCTCGTCAAATATTTTCTAATTTAGTCATTTCGATTGCCTACTTATCGACAATTGTTTTTTTTTTTTTTTTTATCAAATAAGGTCGCTTTCCATTTGGGATATATGCAATCGGGCCAGCTTATATTACGATATGTGTAGCTACTACTATGCAATACGTCCATGAATGAATGCACTTTATTATAGGGAATAATCTACGTAATTGAAATTTAATCGTAGGAGGTGAAAATTAAATTCTATAAGCAATAATTATTAGTTGGAAAAATAATAGGGTGCCTACTTTGACCTAAATTATGCGAGTGATTTCAAACTAACAAAAAATTCGATATTAATATAAATACTTGTGGACGTGACAATGTCTTACAATGCATGTATTGACAATGATTTGATACAAGGATGAAAAATAAAATATTTCCTGTTTGTATGTATGTGTGTGGCTGAAGTGATTTCCTTCGACCATGGAATTTCGAGGTATAATTAGAAATTAAAGAGAGTGCATCAGCTAAGCGTAATTTCATATATTTCCCCTCAGAGCTGATGTTTAGGTCCTGTTTAGGGCCATCTTGAGAGCACTAGGGGGTGTCATTATCAATATGAATTTTCATAAGCCGAACTCGGTGAGCAGCCGCATTAAATTTGCGACTTTGCCATTATAAATTACATTTCACCTACTAATTATATTAAAAAAAAAATATACAGATAATTAATATATGTAAAGAAAAACCAACGATTGATGTAAAGGTGAAATGAGGAAATTCATATTGATAATGACACCCTTAGTGCTTTGAAGATGGCCCTAAACACGACCGAAACGTCAGCTCTGATGGGAAATAAATGAAATTACGCTTAGCTACACTCTCTTTAACTTCTATTTCTACCTACAAACAATCAGCTATATAAAAGAACTTCAAATATTAATAATACAATTAAATAAAAAGAAAATAGGTGAAATCCCAGTATAAGAAAAAGATAGATGTGATCGTAGTCACATTACAATTCATTTATGGGGAGTATAGAGAAAGATTTGCCCTCAGGCTTGGCGTAGTTGGTAGCGCGCCTGTCTTGTATACAAAGGGTCGAGGGTTCGGACCCCAGGCAGTCCGATGATTTGGATACCAAATGGCTTAAAATAAGAATGACTAGATGCCCAAATAGATATATTTACAAATAACGAGTATCGTTTAAAGTCTTAAATGGCCTAAGTTGCCGAAAAGACTGTGTGTATGTGGGTGTGAATGGGAGAAAAGGGTTTTTATAAAAAAAAAAAAATATAGAAATATTTCTCTATACTCCCTATAAATGAAGTGTAATGTGACTGCCATCACATCTATTTTTTTCTTACATCATATTCACCAATTTTCTCGTTCGCCTTTTCTTAATTAGCTCGTCTTGGGTGGGATTAGCGTTTAGGCAGGGGGACTTCGCTCCCTGGTCCCCCCCTTATCTGTCCTTAATTATGAAAGGAAAATTATTATTAGGCCTGCAATTCCAATCCAGTGCCTGCTTGAGGATTTGTTTATATTCATAGAATATACATAAATGCAAAGAATACATAAATATTTCTCTATACATTTCCAATGAGAGAAATCGTATCTTTAGAAAATAATAACTCAAATAGTTGTAGGAATTTCGAGATGAAAATAATAATTTAAAAAAAAAGACAATAAGTTACCAATTACGCCCTATTAAATGGATGAAAAAAAACGCTACGACATTTATTTGAATTTTAGTTATTCAATTAAAGGATAATTGCTACTAGAGCCACCTAGCGGCAAGTTGAGAAATCAACAGGTGGTTTGAATGGTATAATTACTTCCTTCCCCCTGCTCCCGAGTAACTATGCACTAACCCTCCACTATTTCATTCTTTATTTTTTTAATTGTTAATCTGAGAACCAATCAAAGAAACGGAACAGCCAGAGAGAGAGACAATTTCACTGTTAACTGACCTCACGACAGCGATGAGAGAGGCATCGATCCTTACTTAAAAAGGGGATAAAGTCCTTGTTCTATGAAAGGGGGCAGGTGGTTAGTAGTGGGGGGCAATGACCAGCAAAGCTGTCGTTCGTTCGTTTTACTTACTATATAAAATACATACAACAACCACAACACATTGATTGTCGTCAGACAGACAACATTCTTCTTAGCCAGGTCACGTGAGAGCCAGACATTCTTGGAGTTTACAAGAGAAATGCGCAAAAAAAAAAAAAAAAATGTTGGGTTTAAATTAAATAGTCTAGTTCAGGGGTCGGCAACCTGCAGCCCAAAGGTGAACTTGGTCTGATTTTTTTTTTTTTTTAGACTATTCAGGCCTCTCCAAAATCAAGAAAAATAATATGAGGTTGTGGCATAAGGGCAGCCAAAGGCGAAAAATAAAATAAAAATTTTCATTTTTTGTCGACGTTTCGAGTGCCGATCGCACACTTCATCAGGACAAAAATTATGTCGCCCTCGGAACAGTAAAGAGAGTTTTTTTCAAGAAAATATAAATTGGTAAAAACGTTGCTACACTGCCTTGCCAACTAACCTTACAACTTGACATAATTTTTATCCTGATGAAGAGTGCGATCGGCACTCGAAACGTCGACAAAAAATGAAAAAATTTATTTTATTTTTCGCCTTTGGCTGCCCTTATGCCACATCCTCATATCATATTAAATAGTTTTTTGAGATCTACTGTATATTATATTGTAATATCCAGCCATCAAGAAACAACAAGAAAAATAAGATTCTTGGCAGCAAACAACGAGAAAAATAAAAGCAAAAACCATTCTCTCTTTCAAGCTCTGGAAATTGTTGTTTAAATTTGAATGTGCGGCCCGCTTAAAAAATTTTATTTTGAAAATGGTCCGCCGTCCGAAAAAGGTTGCCGACCCCTGGTTTAGTTAATTTAAATTATGAATTCTGGTAAACTAAGATGGAGATATTCGAAATTGAAGCACGAAGGTAGGGCATCGGCTTTTTAATTTTTCTTTCATAATTTAATATTTGTTCTATAACATTCAGTGTCACAGAAAATTGTAATTTTTGAGAAGGAAGGTGCTAATTCGATCATTATTACTAAGAGATAGCATTAAGATCGTGCGTGGTTTAGCCAATCAAAGAGTTTGCTTTGATCTGTACATGTCTGTCATTAGATTACTTATTTATTTTTTAATATTTTATTGCACCATCATCAGGTGTTAGGTTTCAACAGATTATTAACACAACGTTTTCCAAACTGGAAGAACGTAGTCTAAGGGGAGGCGCGAATATTAGCTAGAGCGAGCAATTTTCCAAATAATTGCTAAAAACATTCCACACTAGGGGCAGCCTTCCTTTTATTTTTTTTTTCTCTAGCAAAATGAAATTTTTCCCGTCTTGCGGCAAATTTTTCCCTTTTTTTAGCAAAACTAAATTTACACGATAATATAGTAATCTTAATTTTTTTTTTCGTTTATCTAAATATCTAGAGGCACCCTTGAGTGCCGGGGCACACCGGTCGGCACCACTGCTCTAAACCAAGTTTTAACAGCCACATTTACATGGTGCTTTTATCTCAAAGCTGTAAAAATCATAAACTTACTTTTTGGTTATAGATGCCATTTTGATGCATTAAATACGGCATTAAAATATTAAAAGCAACCCCTAGACATGACATTAATTTTTAACACTATTGACTAAATTTGGCTTTGGCGTTAATGTTTTTGCTTACAGAATAGCAATTTGAGGCAATGAAGTGTTAAAATATTTTCAAATGTTAACGTTTTTGCTTAGAGAATAGACCTGTTAAGGTGTATAAAAGAGCAACAGTCACCTCAGTCGTTGAGGTTAAGTGATACCAGGAGCGGCGAAAGTTCGGATTCGAAAGTTCGAAAGTCCGGGCGATCAGCGTGTGGAACGTCCCCCAGTAGCCATCGATACATTGTATTCTAAATATATGTAAATAAATTCAACCCCTAAATGATCTCTGTAGCCGAAAAGGGTTTAAATAAATTCGAATTCATTGTTTAGGCATCAAATAATTTTTTGTAGCTTCTTTATAAACAATTTTTCTTCTTCCTCAGGACCACCAAAGTACTTGGCCTTGCTTAAGATGAATAATCTTGGGGGCATCTCGAATTAATTAAATTAAAATGAAAATTTAATCCAGATATATAACAATGGAGACGATTATAATCTAAATAATATGCTAACCTGTATGAAATTAATAGTTTAAATTTCAAGGTTATCAATTAGAAAAGGTGGGTGGGTGTCTTTGGAATTTTTTCCTTGTTTTTTTTTCTTTTTTTTATTAATATCTAGATATATATATACACACAGGGGCGTTCCACTTAAATAGATTTGCGTTTCGTATTCTGTCCTTGAATACGTTGATGGTGTTAAGTTGATCTTTTAAAAAAGTCTGTAGCTCTTGTGTTGATCAGATGCAAAGGAATTCAAGAGAGAGAGAGAGAGAGAGGGTCTCTTTAAATACATCCTTTTATAAAGAGAGCTCAATTGGTCCTTGATCTCGCTGTCTGTTTGTGTGTGGGTTGCGGATATATAGAATAATATCCCAACAACGCCAACTCTCTCAACTATTATCACTTTATTTTCAAAAAAAAAAGAAAAAAAAAACAATAACAAAGAACAAGAACAAGCAAAAAAAAAAAAGAATTCTTCATTATATAATACCCCGATTCGAATTCTTTCATTGTTACATAAGTTCTGGCCTCCAGCAATTGCGATTCTTGTAATTGTAAATTAGCAAATTTTTTTTTTTTTTTTTGGTTAGGTTATTAATCAATCTTTTCTTTTTATTGTGTTACTAGCTGTACCATTCGCTCTGGTGGGGTCTTTGATGTTAAATTATGTATATGTAGCGATGCTTTTTAAATAATAGTCATTCAAGCGACGTTTCTATCCTATATCGGGATCATCTTCAGGCTGGTTGATCAATCAAAAAAGATAATAGATGTGGTATAAGATGGTACAGTTAAGAAGATTGGAAACTATAACAACTTTGTACAGTGAGCGCCACAATTACGTTCCCACCTGAGAACTTTGGCCTTACGTATATGATATAGTATATTGTAAATAGTGAAATAATTTTAAATTTGAAAAGTTAAAATAGAATCATCTGTACCAGATTTTGTTTTACCTTTTCGGTCATTAAAATTATTTCTCTATACCCCATATACTAAACCATATACTTAAGGGCAAAGCTATCAGGTGGGGACTTAATTATGCCGCTCACTGTACAATGCGGTAATTAAGCAAATTCTAATGTGTGCCTCTCTTGTATGGCAGTGGCGGATTCAGGGGTTTCTCGGGGGGGGGGAGTAATATGGTGTGACTGGTCGCACACCACACAATTTTTCTTATTTTTGGTAATTTAAATGTGCATTCTGTAGGCCTACTTGTTTACCAGAATATACCGTTATATACAAATCAAATTTTTAAGTATACAATTTTTAAAATTTTATGTTAAAAAATATTTATTATTTATTTATTTATTTATTTATTTATTCGTTTAAGTGCAATATTAATTAAATGGATGTACATACGAAGGTTCCGAGATTAATAAAAGTGATACAATATCGTATGTACATCCATTTAATTAATATTGTACTTAAACGAATAAATAAATAAATATTAAAAATATATTTTTTTTCCCCAAAAAATATTTTCCTCAAATCTCGGGGGGAGGGGGAGTAATTACCCCCTTTAACCCCCCTTTGTATCAGCTTTTGCTGTATGGTCTCCTTATTTTGAAAAACGGATTGAGAGAGTCCAAAATACGTAAATTTCTTTCCTTCGCTACATGTAGTCCCAATTGAGTAAACTAGCCTGAACTCATGATTATAGTAAAATCGGAAAATTGACGGGGTTGAGCACGTTGCAGTTCAGTGGGGACAATGTTCGAGTTTAAAATCAAGGTTTGCTTTTAAAGAATCGTCTCATGAATTCCGGGACAAAAAGAAATTTGTAATACCAGCGCTTTCCGTTGGAGCCTTAACGTTATAGAGAGTATGCAATTATTAGACAGGCTATGAGTATTAAATCTAGATGTATGGGTAGGAGTCAACCTAGGAAAAAATAAAAAACAAATTTTCTTACGGATGTATGAACCCGAGTAAGAGCGGGATTGAAGCTCGAAACGTCGACAGATAAATTTGTTTACTTTTCCCTGGCTCATCCACCCCGGCCCGAGATGAACATTTTTGCTGCCCAGTCAATATATACGACGCAAAGTAAAAATAAAATAGAAATGTGAATTAGAAACGAAACCAGCATACAAAATTATAATATACTTTATTTATCATTTTAAGGTTAAGCATTGTTTAATTGGCCCAAGTTAGCTTTTGAGTTTGACACCCGTGTCATATATTAATAGTTATAGAGAGTCTAACAAAAATACTCGTGTCCCCCAAATAACAATTTGGAGATGCTTAAAAAATTTTTGAAAACTGAAAATTTTTTCATTGAAATGCATTAGGATTATCCCTCGCAGGTTAATAATTATTTAAGGTCTTTTTGGCATCAGAAGCCATTTAAAACCCGGTCGCTATTTCAATTGATTGGTAGCCAATTGAATTGATATAAATTTTTGTCGCATGAGAAGGGATGCGAACTCCTTACCCCTAGCACAAGCTCACTACACCACCTGCGTATGCTATGGCCCAGAGGCAATAAAATATTTATAAATAATATATTTAATATATTCTCCAACAATTGCCATTTTTTTATATAAACTACCTTGCATTATTTTTTTTTTCCTTTTTTTTCATCGATTTGATACATCTACTGTATAAATGAAAATAAGAATGATCGAATCATCCAGTGACAGGGGAATAATGAGACTTCTATTTTGTAAAAAATAAATAAAGATCATCATTTTTAATTAATAAATAAATGATCTTCGTTATTATTTATTAAATAATAATGAATCATTCATTTATAAAGGAATAATTATATTTTCAATTTCCATTTACAAATAAAAAAAAAAAAAAACATTTGTTTTTAAGTAGGCAAACTAATATGGCTACTGGAATTTACTAATCATCGTCAAAAAAGAAACAAGGACGAGAAATAAAAGTTCAGGGTTTTAACGAATGCCTAACAAATAATTTATCGATCAAAAGTTTTTAAATAAAGAGAGCACATAGCATTAATAACAAACACCGTTCTTGAAAAAAATTGAACATCTGTCAACTTGTTTTTCTTTTATTTAAATGACAAAGTTTAAATTCATTTGCTCAAAATGAAGAGAGGAAATATATAAGAGCGAAAGGTGGGGTCCCTCACGAATATTAATTATTTGGTTCCGGAATGAGCACGCACATAACTTTCGTACGGTAATCGGAAGTTGTGCTTCTGTCACAACATATTTTTCGTGTCGGCATATATTTAGTTTTCGACATTATCGTACATTTGAATTCAGATGTAAAATTTATAAACATGGGAGAATATTTATATCTTGTTGTCACGGCAACCATTTCTCCTATCTTTCCTATGAAGTACAAGAGTAAAGTGGTCTTCAGAAGATTTCAATGGCAAAATGAAAATATACATTTTGAAGAGAATCTAAAAAATCTGGTGTGACTGGCGCACAGCACACAACTTTCTCTTACCTTCGGTAATCGAAAGTTGTGTACTGTGCTTGTCATACCAGATTTTTTGTGTCAACATGTATTTAGTTTCCGACAGTAGGGTACAATTGAATTCAGATGTAAAATTTATAAGTATGGGAAAATATTTATATTTTGTAACCATGACAACCATTTCTCATATCTTTCCTATGAAGCACAAGAGTAAAGTGTGCTTCAAACAATTTTGAGGGCAAAACGAGAATATATATTTGAAAGAGCATCTAAAAAATAATTGATTTTTGAATTTTAATCAAAATCGTTAGAGCGAATTTTGAGAAAATCGAAAAAAACTGAAAAAGTACATCAGTAAAGTACTAGTACTCTTTGGCCGATTTTGATTAAAAGCTTATTTTTCCGGTCCCGGGGGGTGTTTAACTTAAATATAAAATTTCAACCTCCTAGCTCAATTCCTTCATGCTTAAAATTGAACACACACACACACACACACACACACACACACAGACAGACAGACAGACAGACAGACCATGTCGCGAAAACCACTTTTTTGGATTCAGGGGACCTCAAAACGTGAAGATCCATCAAAATCTCGACATCGAATTTTTGACATGAATCCAATACTTTCTCTCTATATATATATTACATATATACATAGGTAAGAGAAAGTAAAAATAATTAATTTTTGAATTTTAATTAAAATCATTGGAGCGAATTTTGAGAAAATCGAAAAAAACTGAGAAAGTATAATACATCAGTAAAGTACTAGTACTCTTTGGCTTTGGATTTTGATTAAAAGCTTATTTTCACGCCCTAGATGGGTGTCTTAAATACAAAATTTCAACCGCCTAGCTCAATTCCTTCATGCTTTAAATTGAACACACACACAGAGACAGACCATGTCGCGAAAACTACTTTTTTGGATTCAGGGGACCTCAAAACGTGAAGATCCATCAAAATCTCGACATCGAATTTTTGACATGAATCCAATACTTTCTCTCTATATATATTAACATATATATAGATGTAAGAGAAAGTAAAAATGGTTTGTTGTATTTATTTAAATTAAAAGATTGGAGATGGTCACAATTTAAGAGCGAAACGTAGTATTTGTTTAAATTTTTTTACTTTCTCTTAAAAAAGTTTGCTTCTATTTATTGAAATTAAGGGACTGAAGATGTCCATAATTTAGAATCGTTGTTTCTTCTTATAAATAAATAATAATTGTGAGATTTAATTATTAAATTTTTTTTTTACTTTCTCTTAGATATACCTATACTTATTTATTATTTACAAGATAAACTGTGAAACAACTTAATGTTGATTGATGGTGGGTTTTATATATAATTTAGGAAATTTTTTTTTTTTTTGTAAAAATTCCACAATTAAAAAATTTAAATCAATTAAAGTGAATTTAAAAACGGGCAAGTAGATTTTGAGGGAGGAACCTCTCTGGCTCGTTCTAATTACATTTTATTTTAACAAAAATGTTTATAACATTTCTTGAGTTGAAAGGATGTAGTAGATATTAAATTAGAAGAAGGGGACGTAAGCCTTCCCGGGAACAGCAGCCAGATGAAATAAAAAAGCATTATATTCTGTTGCCGACGTTTCGAATACAAGTCGCACTCTTCTTCAGAGCAAGCAAAATTGTCATTGTTTAGAACAGGTTGTGCGTAACTGAATAATTTCATATTTATACATGTTCTTAATAGTTCTTAAAATCGATAATATGTATAATAATAATTCAATCAAAACGTCACGACAGACACAGCTTCTAAATAGCAAGTGATGTTTATAACGTTTAATTCGAAGAGACTTGAATGCACGGTGCATAAGGTCTAGTTGCGCGAATGTCCGCCAGTTGTCGCGACCTGTCAGTCGGCATTGAAGCGAGCGAGCGAGCAAGCAACGAACCGGGTCCATTCCATCCATGTCTGACCGGAGACTGGATCGTCGTCGTCTATTTTTAAACGTCCTCCTCCTCATCCTCCTCCTCCTCCTTCTTCTCTCCTTGTTCTCGTGTCTTTTGTCTTTTCCTTTCGAGGTATATACTCAATGACCATAAAAAGTTTTTTTTTTTTTTTTTTGTTAAATATCTTTTTAAGATATCTATTTAAAGATTGCGGTTTGATGAAAATTTTTTTTTAATTTCCTGAGATGAAAAATTTGTTATTATATAGGAATCCGACCAGTAAGCTAAAGCAAAATGGTTAGGAATTTTTTGAAAGAATTTATTTTTTTAACAAATTCAATTCATTAACATTTCTAAAGAGCATCCGCAAGCAAAAGCTTACTTCTTGCTTTTCAGTCAGGGGGAAAGAAAACTACCAATCGGAGAGGTCCTCGTTAATAATGGCAATGCCAATTTTTGGGGGGAAATTCTCCCGAAAGCATTAAAAAATTCATAGGCAAATTCGTCAAGTATTTTCAGAGCCCATCAGAGAATTAACTATTAAAATAATTAAATCTCACTAATTTCCCCCCTCTCCACCCTCGAACTTCTAACTTGATTTTAATATCTTAGATATTTAGAATGATTTGATTATAATTAAAGAGAAAAAGTTTTCATAAACCAAAAAAAAGTTAAATATAGGGTTGGTAGATTCGGAGGCTGAATCGATTTTCGATTCGTCGATTTTAAAATCGATTTTTAATCGATTTTCGATATTTTTACAAAAAATTTTTGCTATGCCCATAAGTTTATTTTAAGGTTCTGCTTACGATTTTCAAGCTGTTTGTGAAACACTGAATCGATTCCGATTTGAATCGAAAATCGACGCTCAAAATCGATTTTCGGTTTAAAGAGTTATTGAAAATAATCATTTTAATATATAAGTGTCGAAATGGATTATAATGGAAAATATTATTTATTTAATAAATCTTTGAACTTGTAATTTGTAAATATTTCATACTTCAGATTAGGTCTAATACGTAGGAATAGAGGATATCAGCCAAACAGGATTGCCTTTATCAAATGAAAATGCCAATACAAAAAAATGTTTCGGCCAATATTCTCATAAGATGGAATTATTTAATTAAAGCCGAAACGTTTTCTTATATTAGAATTTACATTTGACAATCCTGTTTGGCTGACGTCCTATATTCCTACACGTATAAATCTTATCACTGGACACCCATTTGTGGTTTTCATTCTTCAACTTGAATTTAATTAAATGAAGAGGTTAAGTAGACCTGGGGGCAAAACAGTTAAGCTTATAAACCTGAGTTGAAGACAACAACGAGTTCAAATCCATCTAATGGCAAAAAATTATCCAACTCTATTTGAGATGGAAACGAGAACGCACTTCAGCATTATTTCCATGAAAGTTACCCTTCAGAGTAACCACAACGTAGACTACTAATAACTGAAGAGGGAGAGAGAAGTTGGCCTAATCATTAATCTGTTCAAAATGTCTTTTTAAAGAGAAGGAAAACTGGAGGGGGAGATTTCTCGATAAAGAAGAAAAAACAGAATGTAAACTTTCCCTCAAACAGACGTTCTTCTTCTATCTTGGCCTTATCCCTATGTGGGGTCGACAAAATTAATTTATAAATAAATGAGACCGAAGCAAAAACAAGCCGACCCGTCTCACGGCCTGACGCTGATGAAAAAGGGGAAAAAAGGCTGACATATAGGAAAGGAAGAAATGCCAGTCTTGGCTCGGGTAACTCGTGGTCGCCATCCACGTACTCACAAGGAGTGGCCCACAAACAGACGTTGATTATAAGTAAAATTTTTCCTTAAATTTCTAAATATTTTATCTGTTAATAAATAAACTGAATCATACAGTATATATCTCTATAAAGGCAAGTAAATATTTCAACAATTGTAATAAGAAATAAATAGGGAAAAAAAAGAGATTTGTTATCAAATTGTCAGCATTGCACGAAAAGTTATTTAGTTATGAAAGTAGATATATTTTATTTCATAATTTTAATGATAAAAGAAAGAATGATAAGGAGAAGATCTATCAGTTCGAAAAATATTTCGTTGTTATTTAAAATTAAAAAAAAAAAGTTCCTAGGTTCGGAATAATTATTGAGGACTGAAGTAATAGAAAAAAATCTAATTAATAGGTATTACTATTATGGGTAGATTTAAAAAGGAATTGTCTAAAAATGTATAAAATCCACTACGACACGCTCATAAAGGCTTTTTGCCAGGTCTGAGGATGGTTCAAAAATGGAATCGAAACGTCAGCTATGCAAATAAAATAAATATATAGCTGCAATATCTAATTTGATGCTACCCTCTTTTAATTGAATATTAATGTGAGATCTAATATGGAGTTGGCCAAATGGAATGTAAATCCTTGGCCAAAGAAGTAGGAGGGAGAAAATAAATGCCTGATTTAATAATGCCGGGGAGACCGGCAACGGATAAGAGCTACTTTTAATGATAAAAGAAATCGCAACAGTTAAGCTATGCCAAGAGCGACGAAACTTTGGATGGGTACCCTGTTAGCCGTCGGTATATTTCTATTTAAAAAAAAAATATATAATAATATATAATAATAATAATATATAATAATTTCAAACCCCTAAATGGCCTAAAAATAAAATATATTTTGCCAACTTAAAAAGTCTCTTAAATTCTACAAATATTTGTTAGCAAATTCTAAGTTATTAGAAATTTATATCCGTGGCATTAATATATTATAAATGATTTAAGTGTATTACACCAGTTCCCAACCCGTGGGCCGCGGATGTCCAAGGAATGATAAAATTTATATACAGTATATATAGGTTATATACATATATACTGGGCCTCAGCGTTGTTTTTACGGAAAAACTGGGCCGCACATCAAAAAAGGTTGGAAACCGCTGGTGTATAACATTGAGTTTTAAAGAATTCTAAAACATCCCAAAGACAAATTTAACCCTTACACGAGGTCCTATACTGTACAATGTATCAAATCGAATAACGTTAATTTCCTCCTTCTATCATTTATTATTTATTTATTCATCAATATATATTGAAATCAAAACTGTAAAAATGTTTCCGCATATAAATGCAAATTATTATTCTTTTTTTTTTTCTTTAATAAGAGAAAAAAAATCAATGCCATAATAATGTCATCATATTAGCTAATCAATTATCAACATGTCAAAGAGGAATTGGTGATTACAAGGAGATTAAATCAAATTTTTGTTTTTTATCAGTGGGAATATAGTATCTTGATAAGAATATATTGAAACATATCATCTAGTATTTATAATGTTTCAACTAGAGCCTACGGCTAAATTTAATAAATATTTCAATTTCCATTATTAGATTAAAATTAAATTTTGTTTTAAATGGAAAATGCAACTTTTTTTTTTAATTTGACCTTGCAGCTACTGACACCATTTAGGGATTTTAACTTATTATATATATTTAGTGTTAATATACCGATGTACACCCGGGGACATTCCACACGCTGATTCCTCGGGGTCACCCACCCGAGGTATTGCCGCGCTTGGCACAAATTGTATTTGGCAAGAAATTTATTAGCTAAAAGTATGGCCTATCGTTTTAATAATAATAATGAAAGTGGAGTGATTAAATAATTTATTCGGGACGTTTTGGAATGTGTTTTCCTTTGGAAATACATTTGTATAAAATATAAAGAGCTCTATTTTTCAATAGTCATCTCTCTTCTTAATAGTCTTATATTTAATAAAATTTATTTATTTGCCATTTAGATCAATTTTATGTTTTGTGGAATTTCAACACGAAAGGAAACAAGCACGGGTGTAAACGACGGGGAGAACTACGGTTCGACTACACCGAGTGCTTTATTTTTTCTATTTACGAGTATAAAAGTAAAAGAATCAGGCAACGAGAAATTTTCAAATTTGCAGATTCTTGTCTGATTGAAAGCATTTATACAAACAAGAAATTCTTGATGAAATTCACCGAGTGACAAGTTAAAGAACAAACCCTTCGCTTCAATCCTTTCTTCAAAGTGATCAATATAATTTAAAGAAATAAATAGAAAAAATTTTAATAAATAAATACACATACATAGAAAAAACTGACTCAAAAGACATTTTGAAAGAATTAGTAATATTTTTTTTTTTTTGTTTTATTAGTTTAATCTCTTTTGGTCGATAATTGTATCAATTATTTGTAGTGTATGTAAATTAAAAACTGGCGGAATGGCATTTGAATAACAGTCAACAATAAAAATCTGGTAGTACTGGAAGCACAGCACATAACTTTCTCTTACCTTTGGCAAGAAGTTGTGTTCTGTGCTTGCCACACCAGATTTTTTTTGTGTCGAGATATATTTAGTTTCCACCGATATATTAAAATTCAAGATGTAAAATTTATAAACATGGGAAAATATTTGTATTTTGTTTCCATGGCAATTGCAACCATTTCTCCTATATTTCCTATGTAGTACAAGAGTAAAGTGAGCTTCCAACAATTCCGAGAGCAAAATGAGAATATACATTTTAAAGAACAACTAAAAAATAATTGATTTATGAAATACCATAATTAAAATAGAGCAAATTTTGAAAAAAATTGAAAAACTGAAAAAGTTTTAGTACTCTTTGGCCGATTTTGTTCAAAAGCTTCGTGTCACGTCCCAGGGGGGTGCCTAACTTAAATATAAAATTTCAACCTCCTCGCTCTTTTCGTTCTTGAGATATTTTGTTCATAGACAGACACACAGAAACAGAGACTGACCATGTGGCGAAAACCACTTTTTAACTTTGCCCATCAACCGTAGGTTGGACAGGTAAAGTTAATGTAATCGTAAAAAAAATCGAAATTTTTCTGAAGCTGCCAAAATGGGTTTTGAGGTCCCCTGAATCCATTTAAGAGGTGTTTTGGAATGATGTCTGTGTGTGTGTGTGTGTGTGTGTGTGTATGTCTGTGGTAATTTTTTCCGTCAACGAAATCTCAAAAACTATTCATTCAATTGTTTTGAAATTTTGCACCCATAAACTAGGGGTAGAGGCCAAGAACTGAAAAGCTTTTGGTAAACATCGGACCATTAGGGGGGGCTCTAGGGGGGGG
This sequence comes from Euborellia annulipes, assembly GCA_023213315.1. Taxonomy (NCBI): domain Eukaryota; kingdom Metazoa; phylum Arthropoda; class Insecta; order Dermaptera; family Anisolabididae; genus Euborellia; species Euborellia annulipes. The sequence goes on from JAKCPI010004016.1 coordinate 16,311, forward strand.
GGGGGGACAAAAATTTTTTTCTTACATAACCTATAATTTTTTTTATATATTTAGAAACTAGACTTCCTCCCGAGTAAAATGATATATAATATGTATAACATCGGACTATCAGGGGGGCTCTAGGGGGGGGGACAAATATTTTTTTCTTGAGTAGTGGGTGGGCAAAGTTGTGCGCTCGGCTTAGTCCGACCCTTTATTTGGATACAGGGGACTTCAAAAAGTGTATATCCATAAAAATCTCGACATCCACTTATTGACATGAATCCAATACTTTCTCTATATATATATTAATATATATATATATATATATATAGAGGTGGGAGAAAGTAAAAAAACAAACAATATTTTGGTCGACAAAATTAAAAATAAGTAAATTTTTTCTTGAATAAATTTTCGTCGTTAATTGTATGGTGGTCACATCCTTTTATTTCACTCTAATATTTTATGTGAATTAATTTCAAACAGTCTATTACTACACACACACGCGCTCAAGCCTTAAAAGGTTTTCTTTGTCTTGTTTCAATTTAAAATGGATACTAATTTATTTAAAATAAAACATGACTGAGATATCCTTTTTAAGACATCTTGCCAATAAGAAAGAGAATCTCAAAGGGAGCCAGGACGAAGAAAATAGCTAAGTAATTTACGAATTTTTGAATAAAATATTTTAGTCCAGTCATTTTAGGTTTTATCTGCGGAAAAATTCCTAGTGAGCTGAATTTTTGTATACACCTTTATTACGGCGTTGTAATGAAGATGTGAAAAATCGACATTGATATCATGCCGGCTAAAAAAGTTATAAAGGTCAAAAGGTCACGAAAATCAGTTTTTCGCAAATATCTCGCAATCTATTGCTCAGAGGTCAATAAAGGTCATTATAAAAATTATTTATCGTAAAATTGTCTACAAAAAATGTCTCTTGCATTTTTCTGTAAAATTAACCGTTTTCGGAGTAGAGCGCTCAGAAGGCGACCATATTATGACTAGGGCTCGAATTTCGCCCTATTTGCCTTTTTTTAATTTATGGCTAAAATTTAGGCCAATATGATATGTATACGTTTCATGAAATTCATGAAACTCTGAATAAAATAAGAGGCATTTGTTAGTGCCTATAATGCCTATTTTGGCCGATTCTGAGTATTGATGCCTATTTCATCTATAGATGAAATAGGCATTTATATATAAATGCCTTTTTTAGTGCCTATTTTAAGTTCAAATTTCAATTTTTTACGAGCTATACATAGCCTAAATTTAAAATTTTTTTGAATTATCAAGAAAATATTTCAAGGGGGGGTGAAGGGGGTAATTACCCCCCCCCCTTCCCCGATATTTGGGAAAAATATTTTTTTCGAAAAAAAATTTATTTTTCATGTAAAAAATTTTAAAAATTAGTAGGCCTACTTAAAAATTTGATTTGTATTTATATTCTAGCAAACAAGTACAGAATGCGCCTTTAAATTACCGAAATTAAAAAAAAATTGTGCAACCAGTCACACCAGATTACCAAAAATAAGACATCAATTTTTTAAATTTTTTTATATTATTTCTTAAATAATGCCTTTTAAGTGCCTATTTTTACAATAAATGCCTTTTTAAGAGCCTATTTTAATAATTTTTAGTGCTTAGTTGCCTGCCTATTTTAAAGATTTTCAGTGCCTATAAATCCGATCCCTAATTATGACGATGCACTAGTTTCCTCACCACCTTCGAGGTAAAATGCAGGGCGCGTTTTTTTTTTTTACATGGTTTCCCCCGTAGGCATAATCCATGATATGTAATAAGAGGTTTTTTTTATTTACGAGTGAATAATTTTTTATTTGAATACAGAAAAATTAACTCTAGTATATAATTTTTTTTTATCATTCATTGTCGATATTTTCAGTTTCTGTGTCATTAACAATTGCTGGCAAAACGTCGAGTGGACTTATTCCTATATTTAAATCGACATCTTCATCATTGGTTGACTCTGCGTTTAAGCATAACTGGCCACGGCAATGTCCACAAACTTTTGAACATCTTAATCCAATTTTTTTGCATCCACATTTGCCGTCGCAACCTTGTGTACAATTACAGAAGATTGTGTTTAGTAGATTATCGGGTGCTGGTGGTAATAAAGTTGTTATTGGCTGTAGTATAATATTTTTTAACTCCCAACCCCACTGTTTTGGATCAATTTCTCTTCCTAGTCAGGTTTGTATTTGATAATACACTCGATAAATATGCTGTTGAGCTGCTGAAGAAGTAGGTGGTAATAATGGAAATTTCACAGCTGTACTGTGCCTTGTTAGTTTAGCACAGCTACAGTATCTCTAATTGTCTATCGAAAGTTCAGATTTTGGAGCACCGTACATTGCTAGTAGAAAATGTGTTCCAGCATTGACAATGACATCTCTAGAGCAATTTTCTTGTTGGAATATTTTGGCAGAATTGTTTAAATCGGGTCTTTTTCAAACATCTTCATGATTTTCATCAATTTTCCTTTCCCAAAAAGTGTGAAGTTGTATCACATCCGGTCATGACATGTAGAAACAGAATATTTTTCTTGCAATGTGGATATTTGTTGAGGCTATCAGTCGAGTAGTAAGACATTTTGCCCCCCTCTGCCCCCTCCTATAGGATGCCAGGGGGGCAATGTACCCTTGCCCCCCCCCAGTTCCGGCGCCTATGAGCAGTAGCACAGAAACATCTGCCAGTCGAGGTCGTTTGAGGCATTCACGGGCACGAAATGTCCTGTCTTTACTAGTATGTAAAAATCTGGTGTGACTGGCGCAAGCACACAACTTTCTCTTACCCTTCGGTAAGAGAAAGTTGCGCACTGTGCTGGTCACACCAGATTTTTTGTGTCGAGATATATTTAGTTTCCGATAGCACATTAGTTTCAAACTTGCATTTTAAATGTTGACTGCTTCAAATAAACTATGGTTATTTTTCAAAATTTTAATCTCATATTTGGACATTTTATACACAATATAGAATCGTAAATAAATACAAAATTTCATAAGAATTGGAAAAAAAATTTTAAATGCCTAAAAAGTTCCAAAGGGGACAGGGGGGGGTCAAAAGGGGGGGGGTTTGAATCGAAATTAACATACAAATCCCTATAGGAAATTAACATTGTTCCTATGCGAAGATAAGGTTGAAAGGGAATTTAAAAAAGAGTAGAGAGAGACGATAATGTTTGCAAGTGAGAGAGAGACATATATGTTTTCTTTGAAACAATTAAAGACACAAATAAATTTTAAAAAAATGGGAATTTAAATAAAGGCTCAAACAGACAGAAGGCGAAATTCGCGACGCTCAGGCTACGCGCGCATTTCGCGGCGTAAGGCGTTTTTGCTAAGCCACACAGGAAGCGTAATCTGGGCGTACGATCCGGTATTGTGTATATGTTTCAACAACCTTTATTTAATGAATTTATAAATCTTAATCTTTATATATATAATTCTTCTGTACGTGTGTATGTGACTGAACTCCTCCTAAACGACTGAACCGATTTTAATGAAATTTTTGTGTATGTTTGTGAGAATCCCGGACAGGTTTTGTTTCACAAATAACAATAAGTTAATGAGTAATTAACCGTTAAAATAAGAAAAAAATAAAAATTAGGAGAAATAGTTGCCATGGTAAGAAAATATAAATATTTACCCATGTTTACGATTTTTTTTATTTATTTACATTTTGAATTCTAAAATATCGGCGTAAATTTTTTGTTTGTGTATCGGGAGAGTCCCGGAAAGGATATTATTCACAAAAAATCTTAAGTTGATAAATAATTAACCGTTAAGATAAACTCTATATATAAAAATAAAAAGGGAAAATGTATATACCGGTATGTATATAAGTAGGCGAGCAAGGGGTCCAGGGGGCGCAGCCCCGGCTAGACGAAAGCCCCCGCCGAAGGCGGGGCTTTGCGTCTAGTATTTTATAAATAAAGTATTATATTACGAAAGAAATAGAATATCATTGCAAAATTAGATTTGTTTTAAATCTTATTTTATTAATGATAACTTTGATTAAATATTTTTCGAGGCTTGTAAATTAGAATAAGATAATACTATTCAATTACCTCGATTCGGACTTTTTACTAATCATAGATTGGCTGCCAAGAAAAAACATATTTTATTATTTACTTTTATTTAGTTAGAGGCGAAAAACAAGTGTTTTTAACTCTATAAGTTTTTTTATTTCATTACTCATCTTGATAATTTCGCCTGTTCGCGCGAAGGAGTTGTAAATTTGTACAACTCGAAAAAGCTGTCGCGCGAAAGAGAGCGTTTACGCCGCGTAAGTTCGCCCCCTGTGTGACGGGGATGATACAGTCTTGCCTTATACAACATTTTCGCGCCCTTTCGCGGCGTTGAAAAAACGCCAAGCGACGCGAATTTCGCGTTCTGTCTGTTTGAGCCTTAATAATTGATTTTTAATCTAATAAAAAAGAAAAAGATTTAAATTCCGTTACCATGGCAACCATTTCTATCTTTCCTATGAAGAACAAGAGTAAAGTGGTCTTCAGAAGATTTCAACGGCAAAATGAGAATATACATTTTAAAGAGCATCTAAAAAATAATTGATTTTTGAATTTTTAAAAAAAAATCCTTGGAGGGAATTTTGAGAAAATCGAAAAAAACTGAAAAAGTACATCAGTAAAGTACTAGTACTTTTTGGCCGATTTTGTTCAAAAGCTTATTTTGAGCGTGTGGGAAGGTACCCAAGTTAAATATAAAATTTCAATCCGGTAGCTCAATTCCTTCATGCTAAAAATCTGTCCACACATACAGACACACACACACACACACACACACACATACATACATACATACACACACACAGACCAATTTGCGGGACCCACTTTTTTGGACTCAGGGGACCCTCAAAACATGTATATCCATCAAAATCTCGACATCGAATTTTTGACATGATCGCAATACTTTCTCTCCTATATATTTCATATATAGGCTAAGAGAAAGTAAAAAAAGCGCTGCATTCTACCTTGAAGGAGGTGAGGCATCGTGATAATATAGTCGCCTTCTCAGCGCTCTACTTCAAAAACGGTTAATTTTACAGAAAAATGCAAGAGACATTTTTTGTAGACAATTTCACGACAAATAATTTATATAATGACCTTTATTGACCTCTGAGCAATAGATTGCGAGATATTTGCGAAAAACTGATTTTCGTGACCTTTTGACCTTTATAACTTTTTTAGCCGGCATGATATCAATGTCGATTTTTCACATCTTCATTACAACGCCGTAATAAAGGTGTATACAAAAATTCAGCTCACTAGGAATTTTTCCGCAGATTGGGGTTTAAAATGCCTAAAATGACTGGACTATATTGATATTCAATGAATACCTCAATTCGGACTTGACTAGTCATAGATATATTTAAAAAATGTATAAGTTTATTTGTGTGCCGCCCCAGGGCGCCGCGACTGTTCTCTTGGGGCGCCATGAAGATTTTTTAAATATTGCAAAAAATAGTATTCACCATTAATTTTTCGCTATTAGTGAAAAAATTTAAGGTTGTTCGGACATTAAAGCACTTTGGTAGATTAAAAGCTAATTTTTTAATATGTTATTAATCACTATCAAATACGTATAAAATAAAATTTTGAAGCAGATCTGACACAGGGTTATCGTGTAATTAATTTTAAAAAAATTGAAATTTAACATGTAGCCTATGGGGAATAACGACGAAACGCACACATATCGAATTATATAGGCATCTGTGCAAATGATACAAAAACAAAAAAACTTACATTTTATTAATTCACTTCCGAGGAATACGTTAAAAATAAAATCAAAAGTTTCTGCCGACCGCTTTTAAAGATATTTTAACAAGAAAGTCAAAAAATTCTCCAAAATGACAGTCGCTAATATTTAAAAATAATGAATTCTCGAGAGTCAGACCAGCCTGGCAACGTCGCATAGCATAAGTGTCTTATCTCTATGTCAGATACATTTTTTTTTTCAATTTTACAATATTTTTTCTCGCAAATCGTCCATTGTGATTAAACTGATTTGCATTAAACATTGTAATATATTAAATAAAATAAAATTTAAGGCGTTTAAGATTTAAAATAGATAGTTGATGAATGCAATGTTGCCAGTTCTATATTACGTGAAAAACTCCTCAAGTCGAAAGTCATTCATTTATTATTTTTGGTAATTAAATTATTAACTTAATCCAATTATAAACTATGATAGGTCACGACTAAATTATAATAAGGAATTTTGGCATTCAAATTTTTAATTTTATTTAAAAAAAAATTTAGATTCTATTATGACTTACGAGGTACTGTCCGAACAACCTTAAGTCAAGAATTTTAATTATTTATTAAATAAAATTGCAAACATATGAAGTATAGATATATCAGTACGTATCTGAATTCGGAATAAAGAAAAACTATTAGTAAAATAAGGTTTGCCCTGAGATTTGACATGGGCGCCGCGAAAAATTTTAATATATGGCGCCGGGAACTGAAAAAGTTTGGGAACCCCTGGGCTAATATGTCAAAGACATCAAAAAAGATAAATAAAAATACAAAATATGAAAAAGTAAATTTTTTTTAAAGTTTTTAGGTATCGGCCATTTAGTTCTCGTTTCTATTTCAATTGACTATATCAACCAAAACGCGGCCCACTGGGAGCGATTTACTTAATATTTTTATACCCCTCTAAAATTACTGTAGGCATATGCGTGAAATATTATATTGATTTTTTGTTGAATGTTTCCAAAAATACCATCTATTGCATTAGTATAGTACTTAAAGCCCGGTAGTTAGGCAGCCCAAATGGCATACGCACACTTTTTTTAACAAAAAAGGTAAAAAGAATCGTTCTGCCTATTGTCTGCTTTGAAAAAGCACAAACAAGGAAGCTTTAGTGTGTGTGTGCCATTTGGGCTGCCTAACTACCGGGCTTTAGTCTCCAAACTATTGCAATAGATGGTTCATAGACACATAGACAAATGATTTGATCTTTTTTGTTGCATATCCGACAGTTTATTAATATCTTATCAGGAACGGATTATTTATATTTATATCCCAATTGTCAATTTTGTCCAGGTGCATTCTTTGAGAAATTTCGTATCGAAAATTTTATTTTTTGATGAATCTGCGAAGTATATTTTAGTCTTTTCGGCAATTAAGCCATATAGACTTTAGACAATAACATACGATATATATTGAGATCCAGGCACAGTAAATTATACCATTTGGAATCTAAAATAAATATTCTTCGGATTGGCTAGGATCCGAACCCGAACCCCGTGACTTTAAGGACTATCAATATTGACATTTGCCACGAGGGGTACTTAAATTACTACATTGAAAATATCAAAAATCCTGTGCAAATATTTTAAAAATTGTATTTTATTTTGAACAAAATTCACTTTTGTTTATCTTTAATCAAAGACGCCTAATCATTTAACTTTTACTCTCCCGACCCAGTCATCTCGATGATGGACCACAATAGAAAGAGAAGGGAGTTGAATAATCGCATGATTCCAATAGTCCAGACATAGAAATCAAATTACACAGGTTTTCGATGGATATTTGAATAACGAAGAAGTCAGCAAGCGCGAGTACGAAACTTCAGCGACAGAAAATCAATTTGGCTGCAATGTTCATTCCCGATTTCATACAAAAAAAAAAAAAAAAAAACTAGAAGAAATATATCATCACTAATATTATTTAAAATTAACTCAATCTCTCTTGAGGTACTGTACTCAATTATACGCTTCTATTTAACCAATGTTATTGGAAAAGATAGATACAGTTATAAATACTATAACGTCGTATTTAATAAAAGGGAAAAAAATGGAATTGTTATTTCTAAGAAGCAACTCAACCGGTATGCTCAGGCAGGCAAAATGAAATTAAGAGAATACAATTTCGTGATTTTATTTCATTCACAATCACAATGTCCAGACGTCTGTGCTAATGAGCTCTTTAAATAGGAAAGTTGACAGGTTACATCGCCTATCAGGGAATGTAGGCCTATTATCGAATCAAAATGATGATAGATAAAACACAAATTTCTAAATTTTGTATATATGTCCAAAAAAAATAAAAATTGTTAGCCCATTTAGAAAAATTTAATCGCTCGGTACGAAATATGAACCCTTGAGGGGAGTTCTCTACCTCCGTGCTACGAGGAAATTTAAAATTCTCAACAGATTTTAACTTTCGACCGTTAGTTCTCGTTGAAACATTTTGTAAATTAAAATTAAATATACAAATTAAACACTAGGTTATTTGTTTCAAAGGTTTTATTAATTAAAAATGAACACTTGATACGTATTACGACAAATACTTGTCATCATCAGGAGTGAATACATTCTAATACAGTAAAGTATTAATATTAGAAATTGTATTGAAACAAATAACCTAGTGTTTAATTTAATTTTAAAATTCTTATCAGCTATTAATTTTATTGTTTTTATGCTCTATTAAAAATATTTTACAATGAATTCAAAAATGAAAATGTTATTCTAAAAACTGGTGTGACTGGTCGCACAGCACACAACTTTCTTTTACCTTCGGTAATCGAAAGTTCTGTTCTGTGCTTGTCACACCAGATTTTTCGTGTCGACTTTATGGTACATTTGAATTCAAGATGTAAAATTTATAAACATGGGAGAATATTTATATTTTGTTGCCACGGCCTCCTATCTTTCCTATGAAGTACAAGAGTAAAGTGGTCTTCAGAATATTTCAATGACAAAATGAAAATATACATTTTAAATAGAATCTAAAAAATAATTGATTTTTGAATTTTAATCAAAATCATTGGATAGAATTTTGAGAAAATGGAAAAAAACTGAAAAATTACATCAGTAAAGTACTAGTTCTCTTTGGCCGATTTTGATTAAAAGCTTATTTTCACGCCCTAGGGGAGTACCTAACTTAAATATAAAATTTCAACCTCCTAACTCCTTCATGCTTTAAATACCGACACACAGATAGAAAAACATCGAATTTTTGGCATGAATCTAATACTCTCTCTCTATATACTGTATGTATTAACATATATAGATGTAAGAGAAAGTAAAGATTGTATTTGACATAGAAAAAGTTAAATTTGTTTTGTAAATGGTATTTGACTTGGAAAAGCAAATGCCATAACAGTGAAATAATGCCCTAAAATCAAACCCTGACCTTCCTTGTACGTCATTCAAAAATTCCTTATCTTATCAACACACGTAAATTAAATTACCTGAAGAAAAAGACAAAAAAAAAAAAAATAGTATTGTAAACAGAGATGGTGTGAAGATTTGAGAGAAGGTTCGAATAACGAGACCGCCAATTAAGAGAAGTAAATATGGAAGCTGTTTCGGATCTTCTTCAGAAAATCGGTGATCATTAAATTGAAAAGTGCAGAAAAAAAATCACCAATGTAATGTCAACTACTTGTTGATGTAAATTCGACCGGGACTTTTTCGACAAGCATCAAGAAAAGCCTTTGAAGTAATTTATGATTAAATTTTATGGCCTTTGAAGGTGTAAAGAAACTATTAGGCCAGGAAGCGAATCATTAACCCTTTGAAAGTAAAGCGAAATCTAAAACGAAAACAAAGGATACTACATCAAACCTTTTGACATTGATTTAATATATTAAAATCATGCCAAAAAAAGGGACGTTGTATAAAATCTGTCGACAATGAAAGAATACTAACGCCCAAACCGATAAGAAACAACGTATTATATTTTACAAAGACGAGTATTTGGTAGGCAACCCTTTCCGAACAGGAGGAGGGGAATGTTTTTGGAGTTCTAAGCCATCTACTCTTGTTCCATCCTATTTCTAGTTCCGACCCTTAATAAAAGATGCAAGCTTATTCCAAAAAAACCAAAAAATTAAACTATATTCGAATGTGAGAATTTTTGTCAGTAATTTCAGAAATGTTTCTTCAAGAAATATAAGTAATTAAAAAGAGGACTATTTAAATTATTCAACCTGACCAAGTTTTGGCAGCAAACAGCATGCCTTAATCAGAGGTCTGAAATTTTACAATGAAATAACAGGGTTAGGCAAAAGATGTTAACGAAAATGCACGAAATTCAATTCCAGATTGCTGAGGAAGGCATATTGCTTGCTGCCGAAACTTGGTCAGGTTGAAATAATTGATTAAATAATATTATCCTCTTTCTCTTTTTACCATCTCCTTTTAATTTATTGAAAGGAATCTGTCAGAAATAGAAATTATATTTAACCTTTTTAATTCATACTTAGAAGTAAAACTAAACTCTATTTACAAATGGCGTTCAAATTGTTATTATTGCGAAACGAAAAAAAAGAGTATAATTTACTTAACAAGTGCATATGACGAAATAAATAGTGATATTCTTTTTTTTATTCCATTAATAAACAAATTTAAGGAGAATCCAATGACAAAGAATACAATTTTTCTCTAATTGGTGTTTATGTCAAAGAATAATTACAAATCTTTTTTGTAACTATGTACCAAAAATTTAATAAGTATCATTAATTATAGAATAATAATTGTGACATTTAATTGTTTCAATATTTTCAATTTCACCCTCGGGCTTGGAGTTAGCGTGCTTGACTTGTATGCAAAGGGTCGCGGGTTTGGATCCCAGGCAGTCCTATGATTTTATTTAAGCCATTTGGATACCAAATAACTTAAATAAGAATACCTGGACCCAAAATATATATATTCAATAACGGTTATCATATAAATTCTTATATGGCCCGAGTTGCCGAAAAGACGGTGTGCATGTGGAGTGTGAGCGCCAATGAGAAAAAAGTGTGTTAAAAAAAAAATATTTACAATTTCACTCGAAGAACTTTTTCAAAGTGTAGCTAATTTCACTTGGGTGAGTTTAATTATTGCGAAAAGCAAAAAGATACCGCCTGAATAGACACGCAGCCCGGCAAACAGTAACAAAAGCAAGTTTGTTTCTTTTTAAACAAGAGAGTTTTGATTAAAAGAGAAACATTATTGTGAAATATGGCTCACCTTTTTAAGCGCCGCCGGTTTAAGTTGTTTTCATTTATGTCACCACCGAAAGAGAGTGTGTGGGGGATGGGGGATAAACACGATCACAGGATGCACTTAATCAACGCACAATCTTCATGATAATCGAACAAAGAATATATATATAAAAAAAAGAGATTGAACTTAAGAGAGAGAGAGAGAGAGAAGCAGGAAGAGAGAGACAGAGAGTGAGGCGTCCTCAGGCGAACCAGGCTTACCCACCGACTGGCAAATCAACTTGGAGCCAGCCGGCTCTCAAACGTCGCCTTCGCCGCCTCTCCGCCGGCGTCGCCACCGTCGGGCGGTCGGCCGGTCGCCGCCAACCGGTCAACCGCCCCCACCACCCACCCAACAACAACAACGACGACGACGATGGCACAAACCAACCAACTCGTTTCGTTTGCTTCTTTCTTTCCTTCTTCTTGTGCACTTTTTTTTTTTTTTTTACTCAAGTGCATTCATTGTTTTCATTTTAAAATAATGCACTATTTAACATAATAGGCCCTATCTTGTCCTTGAAGCTTCGACTGATTTTTGCTCTTTTTCTTTTATAGGTTGCTGACTTGATAAAGATTACAATATCGTCTCTTGTTGTGGACACCTATCTGAGTTTTAGCACATGCATGTAATCAGGGGCTGATTTAGGCATTTGCCGCCCCTAGGCAGTGGACTATTGCCGCCCCACCCTTTCCAACCACCCCAAAACTGAAAAACAAAAAATTATTCTTTTATTATATTTTTCCTCTCTTATATATAAATAAGCATTTTTTTCATTAAATTTTCCGCCCCAGGCGCGCGCCTCTTCGTAAATTCAGCCCTGCTTGTAATCAAAGATCTTGGGGGAAGTTCCAGTCAGAGATATACAATATGAAGTAATATTTTTTCTCTTTGAACAGAAATTTTTTTTTTATATTCTTCATCACGTATTGTTAGTTACAATAAGCCAACAATATAATGATTAGGATTTTTTGAAATTTGAAATATGAATTGTATGTTTGAAAGGAGAAAAGTCGGAGAGCCTGGCAACGGGGAAGAACGGTTAAGCAATGCCAAGCGCGGAGAAACTTTGGGTTGGAGACCCGAGGGGTCAGCGTGTTGAACGTCACCGATATTATTAAATTAAAAAATGAAATACACAATATATCGACCGTTCTAATTAGCAAAGTGCCTAACTCCATTTTTGTTTATTTTTCAGGAGGACCAAAAAACATTTCATTGTCATTGTTAGAGTCACTGTTAAACACTTTTCGAACAGAAAAATTTGAATTA